>WNGS01018546.1:15064-28384 GCA_020271785.1 Procambarus virginalis | reverse complement strand
ATTTTGGAGCCAAATTCTGGCTCTCAGCACGTATTCGCAGTTTGAAATTACGATATTTTATACCGAAAATATGCCAATTACTGAGAGCGGCGATGGGTCAAATTTTGACCAACCCCCCTGCAGTTTTCAAAATATCCGATACATCCCAAATTCAACCCTTGAGCCATATTTTGGAGCCAAATTCTGGCTCTCTGCATGTATTCGCAGTTTTAAATTACGACTTTTATACCGAAAATATGCCAATTACTGAAAGCAGCGATGGATCGCATTTTGCACAAACCCTCCCTGCAGTTTTCAAAATATCCCAAACATCCCAAATTCGACGCTTGAGCCATATTTTGGAGTCAAATTCTGGCTCTCTGCACGTATTCGCTGATTGAAATTCCGAATTTTTATACCGATAATATGCCAATTACTGAGAGCAGCGATGGGTCGCTTTTTGCCCAAACCCCCCTGCAGTTTTAAAATATATCACAAACATCCCAAATTCGACCCTTGAGCCATATTTTGGAGCCTAATTCTGGCTTTCTGTACGTATTCGCAGTTTTAAATTAAGATTTTTATACCGAAATTATGCCAATTACTGAAAGCGGCGACGGGTCACATTTAGCCCAAGCCCTCCCTGCAGTTTTCAAAATATCCCAAACATCCCAAATGCGACCCTTGAGCCATATTTTGGAGCCAAATTCTGACTCTCTGTACGTATTCGCAGTTTTAAATTAAGATTTTTATATCGAAAATATGCCAATTACTGATCCATATTTTGGGGCCAAATTCTGGCTCTCGGCAAGTATTCGCAGTTTGAAATTACGAATTTTTATACCGAAAATGTGCCAATTACTGAGAGCGGTGATGGGTCACATTTTGCCCAAACCCTCCCTGCAGTTTTCAAAATATCCCAAACATCCCAAATTCGTCGCTTGAGCCATATTTTGGAGCCAAATTCTGGCTCTCTGCACATATTCGCAGTTTGAAATTTCGAATTTTTATAACGAAAATATGCCAATTACTGAGAGCGGTGATGGGTCACATTTTGCCCAAACCCCCCTGTAGGTTTAAAATATATCACAAACATCGCAAATTCGACCCTTGAGCAATATTTTGGAGCCAAATTCTGACTCTCTGCACGTATTCGCAGTTTTAAACTAAGATTTTTATACCGAAAATATGCCAATTACTGAAAGCGACGATGGATAACATTTAGCCCAAACCCTCCCTGCAGTTTTCAAAATATCCCAAACATCCCAAATTCGAAGATTGAACCATGTTTTCGAGTCAAATTCTCGCTCTCTGCACGTATTCGCAGTTTGAAATTACGAATTTTTATACCGAAAATATGCCAATTACTGAGAGCGGCGATGGGTCACATTTTGCCCAAACCCCCCTGAAATTTTCAAATTATCTGAAACATACCAAATTAGACTCTTGAGCAATATTTTGGAGCCAAATTTAGGCTCTCTGCAGTATTCGCAGTTTGAAATTACGAATTTTTATACCAAAAATATACCAATTACTGAGAGCGGCGATGGGTCATATTTTGCCCAAACCCCCATGCAGTTTTCAAAATATCCCAAACATTCCAAATTCGACGATTGAGCCATATTTTGGAGCCAAATTCTGGCTCTCTGCACTTATTCGCAGTTTGAAATTATGATTTTTATACCGTAAATATGCCAATTACTGAGAGCAGCGATTGGTCACATTTTGCCCAAACCCCCAATGCAGTTTTCAAAATATCCCAAACATTCCAAATTCGACCCTAGAGCCATATTTTGGAGCCAAATTCGAATATTTCGAATTATACTTATACTTCTCAGCACGTATAATATTCGAATAATACTTATACTATATAGTATTAATATTAATATATATATAGTATACTATATAGTATTAGTATTAATATTAATACTTATACTATATAGTATAATACTATATAGTATTCGAATAATACTTATACTTCTCAGCACGTATTCGCAGTTTGAAATTACGATATTTTATACCGAAAATATGACAATTACTGAGAGCGGCGATGGGTCAAATTTTGCCGAAACCCCCATGCAGTTTTCAAAATATCCGATACATCCCAAATTCAACCCTTGAGCCATATTTTGGAGCCAAATTCTGGCTCGCTGCATGTATTCTGTCGGGGTTTCACGGTGTTCTCGTTAGAGAAGGGTTAAAGCAACAGTAGACTGGATATCCTTTCCAGGTGGTTGCTCCAACAATAACCCTTACTCACCGTCGTTCGGCGGGTCTTCCCTCAAATCCTCTAGGCTCCACTGCTGGCCTCGGAGAGTATCCCAGTCGATCTCACAACCGGCCTTTAGATGATGATGATATAAGATGAGTGGGTGCACAGATCGTTCCCTCAATCTGTGGCCCTCCCGACACCGAACTCTTACACAGCCTTCAAGGTCGCCAACTGGTTTTCTTGTGTCCAGTAACACTGCAGTGGTCAGGTGTAATTGTGGCAAGAGCAAATCCAGTAATATAGTATCAGGCAGGTCACTCTACTTTACATCCTCACACGGTCACAAGATAAATGGAGGGGATGATATCAAACACCAAAGAGTTTTGGTATTTTACTTAAAAGACAACGAGAAATATATATGCATCAATATATCAGAATTAATATATGACAATCGCTCCATTCATAGCATAATATTCTAGAGCGCACCATATGGCAACATCGGCACGTGTCACCTGTCAGAATGCCAGCTGACCGGGCCCTCGCGATCGTGGGAAAGACTAGTACTTGTTTTCTAATTGTCACGATCCCCGTTTATTTAACTTTTCCAAAACACTATTCAACGTTCACATGGCTTACTTATGATTTCACTGGCCTCACGATCAACATCTATATTCACAATACTCTCACAGTGACTTTCCACTGTACCAAAAGATTACTCTATTCTTAATAATATTTACTGTGAATGCACTCACTTGATCACTGAACTTTTCTTTATATTTATACTTCCTCTCACAGAGATATCACTGGCAATCACTTCACGTATATGAGATTATTCAGTACACAATCATGTCATATATAAATCATTAATCAAACTTCAGGCATATATATATCAATAGATCATAGAGATCAACACACAGGCATTTATATCGATAGATTATGGAGATCAATACACGGGCATTTATATTGATAGATTATAGAGATCAACACACGGGCACTGATATCAATAGATTATAGAGATCAATCCACAAATATCTGGTTCACTACCAATATATATAATAATAATAATCACAGATCAATAATAATAGTCACAGTAAATTCTCTGATGAATCTTGGTGCTTGCACACACCCACACATAGATATATATGTAAACTGATACTGTGAGCGCTCTGGGCAGCCTCACCACATACTGTGCTCTCTGTGACTTAAACTCAGGTGAGACTTGCTCACGACATATAAGATATCCTGACAAGAATATATATATAGCTAACTAAAGGGGAAATGGGAGGGAACTGTAAACACCTACTTCACCTATCCTAGGATGACAGTTGGGTTGTAGCTCCTGGTCCAGGCTCTCGCCTCGTTCATCCAGAAACACAAGCCCACACCTTAGGATGTCGCGTCTCGCCGCTTCTGTACACAGCAGGTCCGTGCTTCTTTCTCTACAGTACGTCGCAGGGTTGAAGTCGGTCTCCTGGCCGTCAACTTTCCTCCCAACTACGGCAGCCAGCCTACGTCTCGGCGGTCGTCGTACGTTTCCCAATTAGTCCTTGTCACTGTACTCCCAGAGTAACTGCCTCTCACCACTACGAAGTCACTGTGAAGTTACCAGCCGTACCAAACGATGCTGCTTAAGCTTCACACGCACAGCACCCGACTTCAGAGCACTTGAAGCTCACAACACTGTCAATTCCCTCGTCGTCTAGATATATCGCTAGGTATTTGGGAAGACTTCTCGACGTGCTTGCATCCACTTGTTGACTCGTAGGGTTCCACGAAGGTGGGGTTACTGTCAAACTTGACAGGATCGTCGATCACACGTTCAACCTGGTTGACAAGGCTGTCAACCTGGTTCCCTCACGGTGGGTGGCCCGGCCACTAAGCTGCCTCTTATACTGGTGAACTGCCAACGACGACTCACATCGATGCCCGGCCCACTTCTTGCAACACACCTGTCCCTGAGCACTTGTTGCTCAATATTCTGTCAATTCCTTATCTAAGCCACATCTGGGTTACAGGAAGACCTCACAGAGTGCGTGCCAACAACTGGAGACGCTTAAATCCACCGGAGTTCGGTAAATCCGTCACTCTGACAGGATGACCGATCGCGCGTCCTACCTCTCGGACGTGTTGTGAAAGACTGATGTCGCCTGGCGCCAACACGGGCGGACCCCCTATGCCTATGTGACGTCACTTTTCCCAAAGTTGGTTTTCATTGGCTCCCAGTGCCATGTCGCTGACGGTGACCAATCTGGCGCCACTGACGTCACACAGTTTTGGCGGGAGAACAGACTTGCCAGCGCCATATTGGCTCCCTAAAGGGCCTACCCCACAGGACAAAATGTTACATTTTCTAAAATTTCTCGGCTCTTCGAGAATACTGTTCTCTCCCACACATGTTCAATTGTTGCCTGCAATGTAGAGAACGCTCGGGAATAGTGGACATGACTCTTACAGCAGGCATGGGAGAATTAGAAGGGTGGGAACACCGTCACAATTCGCAGTTTTAAATTACGACTTTTATACCGAAAATATGCAATTTACTGAGCCATATTTTGGAGCCAAATTCTGACTCTCTGCATGTATTCGCAATTTGAAATTACGACTTTTATACCGAAAATATGCCAATTGCTGAAAGCAGCGAGGGATCGCATTTTACCCAAACCCTCCCTGTAGTTTTCAAAATATTCCAAACAACCCAAGTTCGATGCGATGGGTCACATTTTGTCCAAGCCCCCATCGCTGTTTTCAAAATATCCCAAATGTCCCAAATTCGACCCTTGAGCCATATTTTGGAGCCAAATTCTGGCTCTCTGCACGTATTCGCAGTTTGAAATTACGAATTTTTATACCGAAATTATGCCAATTAATGAGAGCGACGATGGGTCAAATTTTGCCCAAACCCTCCTGCAGTTTTAAAATATATCACAAACTTCCCAAATTCGACCCAAGAGCAATGTTTGGAGCCAAATTCTGGCTCCCTGCACGTATTCGCAGTTTGAAATTACGACTTTTTATACCGAAAATATGCCAATTACTGAGAGCGGTGATGGGTCACATTTTGCCCAAACCCCCCTGCAGTTTTAAAATATATCACCAACATCCCAAATTAGACCATTGAGCCATATTTTGGAGCTTAAATTCTGGCTCTCTGTACGTATTCGCAGTTTTAAAATAAGATTTTTATACCGAAAATATGCCAATTACTGAAAGCGGCGATGGATCACATTTAGCCCAAACCCTCCGTCCAATTTTCAAAATATCCCAAACATCCCAAATTCGACGATTAAGCCATATTTTGGAGTCAAATTGTGGCTCTGCACGTATTCGCAGTTTGAAATTACGAATTTTATACCGAAAATGTGCCAATTATTGAGAGCAGCGATGGGTCACATTTTGCCCAAACCCACCCTGCAGTTTTCAAAATATCCCAAACATCCCAAATGCGACGCTTGAACCATATTTTGGAGCCAAATTCTGGCTCTCTGAACGTATTCGCAGTTTGAAATTACGACTTTTTATACCGAAAATATGCCAATTACTGAAAACGGCGATGGATCACATTTTTCTCAATTCCTCTCTGCCGTTTTCAAAATATCCCAAACATCCCAAATTCGACGCATCAACAATATTTTGGAGCCATATTCTGGCTCTCTGCACGTATTCGCATTTTGAAATAACGAATTTTAAACCGAAAATAGACCAATTACAGAGCGCGGCGATGGGTCACATTTTGCCCAAACCCACCCTGAAGTTTTCAAAATATCCCAAACTTCCAAAATTCGAAGATTGAGCCATGTTTGAGAGCCAAATTCTGGCTCTGCACGTATTCGCAGTTTGAAATTACGAATTTTATACCGAAAACTTGCCAATTACTGAGAGCGGCGATGGGTCACATTTTGCCCAAACCCCCCCTGAAGTTTTCAAAATATCCGAAACATCCCAAATTCGACCCTTGAGCCATATTTTGGAGCCAAATTCTGGCTCTCTGCACGTATTCGCTGTTTGAAATTACGATTTTTTATACCGAAAATATGCCAATTACTGAAAGCAGCGATAGATCGCATTTTGCCCAAACTCTCCCTGCAGTTTTCAAAATATCCCAAACAACCCAAATACGAAGCTTGAGCCATATTTGGGAGCCAAATTCTGGCTCTCTGCACATATTCGTAGTTTAAAGTTACGAATTTTTATACCGACAATATGCAAATTACTGAGAACGGTGATGGGTCACATTTTGTCCAAACCCCCCCGCAGTTTTAAAATATATCACAAACATCCCAAATTTGAACATTAAGCCATATTTTGGAGCCTCATTGTGGCTCTCTGTACGTATTCGCAGTTTTAAATTAAGATTTTTATACCGAAAATATGCCAATTATTAAAAGCGGCGATGGGTCACATTTTGCCCAAACCCCTTTGCAGTTTTCAAAATATCCCAAACAACCCAAATTCGTAGTTTGAGCCATATTTGGGACCCAAATTCTGGCTCTCTGCACATATTCACAGTTTGAAATTACGACATTTTATACCGAAAATATGCCAATTACTGAAAGCGGCGATGGATCACATTTTTCCCAAACCCTCCCTGCAGTTTCAAAATATCCCAAACATCCCAAATGAGACGCTTGAACCATATTTTGGAGCCAAATTCTGGCTCTCTGCACGTATTCGCAGTTTGAAATTACGACTTTTTATAACAAAAATATGCCAATTACTGAAAGCGGCGATGGATCACATTTTTCCCAAACCCTCCCTGCAGTTTTCAAAACATCCCAAACATCCCAAATTCGACGCTTGGCGCCATATTTTGGACCCAAATTCTGGCTCTCTGTACGTATTCGCAGTTTTAAATTAAGATTTTTATACCGAAAATATGCCAATTACTGAAAGCGGCGATGGATCACATTTAGCCCAAACCCTCCCTGCAGTTTTCAAAATATCCCAAACATCCCAAATGCGACGCTTGAGCCATATTTTGGAGCAAAATTCTGGCTCTCTGCACGTATTCGCAGTTAGAAATTACGACTTTTTATACCGAAAATATGCCAATTACTGAGAGCGGCGATGGGTCACATTTTGCCCAAACCCCCGTGCAGTTTTCAAAATATCCCAAACATCCCAAATTCGACCCTTGAGCCATATTTTGGAGCCAAATTCTGGCTCTCTGCACGTATTCGCAGTTTGAAATTACGAATTTTTATACCGAAAATAAGCCAATTACTGAGAGCGCCGATGGGTCAGATTTTGCTCAAACTCCCCTGCAGTTTGAAAATATAACACAAACATCAAAAATTCGACCTTTAGCCATATTTTGGAGCCAACTTCTGGCTCTCTTCACGTATTCGCAGTTTGAAATTACGAATTTTTATACCGAAAATAAGCCAATTACTGAAAGCGTCGATGGGTCATGTTCTGCCCAAACCCCCACAGTAGTTTTCAAAAAATCCGAAACATTCCAATTCGACCCTTGATCCATATTTTGGAGCCAAATTCTGGCTCTCGGCACGTATTCGCTGTATGAAATTACGAATTTTTATACCGAAAATAAGCCAATTACTGAGAGCGCCGATGGGTCACATTTTGCTCAAACTCCCCTTCAGTTTTAAAATATAACTCAAACATCCAAAATTCGCCCCTTGAGCCATATTTTGGAGCCAAATTCTGGCTCTCTGCACTTATTCGCAGTTTGAAATTACGAATTTTTATACCGAAAATATGCCAATTACTGAAAGCAGCGAGGGATCGCATTTTGCCCAAACCTTCCTTGCAGTTTTCAAAATATCCCAAACATCCGAAATTCGACGATTGACCCATATTTTGGAGCCAAATTCTGGCTCTCGGCACGTATTCGCAATTTGAAATTACGAATTTTTATACCGAAAATATGCCAATTTCTGAGAGCAGCGATGGGTCTCATTTTGCCAAAACTCCCCATCGCAGTTTTCAAAATATCCCAAACTTCCCAAATTCGACCCTTGAGCCATATTTTGGAGCCAATTTCTGGCTCTCTGCACGTATTCGCAGTTTGAAATTACGAATTTTTATACCGAAAATAAGCCAAATACTGAGAGCGCCGATGGGTCAGATTTTGCTCAAACGCCCCTACAGTTTGAAAATATAACACAAACATCCAAAATTCGACCCTTGAGCCATATTTTGGAGCCAAATTCTGGCTCTCTGCACTTATTCGCAGTTTGAAATTACGACTTTTTATACCGAAAATATGCCAATTACTGAGAGCGGCGATGGGTCACATTTTGCCCAAACCCCCTTGCAGTTTTCAAAATAATCCCAAACATTCCAAATTCGTAGCTTCAGCCATATTTGGGACCCAAATTCTGGCTCTCTGCACATATTCGCAGTTTGAAATTACGAATTTTTATACCGAAAATATGCTAATTACTGAAAGCGGCGATGGATCATATTTAGCCCAAACCCTCCCTGCAGTTTTCAAAATAATCCCAAACATTCCAAATTCGTAGCTTCAGCCATATTTGGGACCCAAATTCTGGCTCTCTGCACATATTCGCAGTTTGAAATTACGAATTTTTATACCGAAAATATGCCAATTACTGAGAGCGACGATGGGTCACATTTTGCCCAAACCCCCCTGCAGTTTTAAATACATCACAAACTTCCCAAATTCGACCCTTGAGCCATGTTTTGGAGCCAAATTCTGGCTCTCTGCACGTATTCGCAGTTTGAAATTACGACATTTTATACAGAAAATATACCAATTACTGAAAGCGGCGATGGATCGTATTTAGCCCAAACCCAAGCCCAATCGTATTTAGATCGTATTTAGCCCAAACTCCAGTTTTCAAAATATCCCAAACATCCCAAATTCGACGCATAAGCCATATTTTGGAGCCAAATTCTGGCTCTGCACGTATTCGCAGTTAGAAATTCTGAATTTTTATACCGAAAATATACCAATTACTGAGAGCGGCGATGGGTCATATTTTACCCAAACCCCCACTGCAGTTTTCAAAATATCCCAAACATTCATAATTCAACGATTGAGCTATATTTTGAAGCCAAATTCTGGCTCTCTGCACTTATTCGCAGTTAAAATTACGAATTTTATACCGTAAGAATGCCAATTACTGAGAGCAGCGATGGGTAACCTTTTGCCCAACCCCCCCTGCACTTTTAAAATATATCTCAAACATCCCAAATTCGACCCTTGAACCATATTTTGGAGCCAAATTCTGGCTCTCAGCACGTATTCGCAGTTTGAAATTACGACTTTTTATACCCAAAATATGCTAATTACTGAAAGCAGCGAGGGATCGCCTTTTGCCCAAACCCCCACTGCAGTTTTCAAAATATCTAAAACATCCCAAATTCGATGATTGAGTAATATTTTGGAGCCAAATTCTGGCTCTCTGCACGTATTCGCAGTTTGAATTTACGAATTTTTATACCGAAAATATGCCAATTACTGAGAGCGGCGATGGGTCACATTTTGCCCAAACTAACCCTGCAGTTTTCAAAATATCCTAAACATCCCAAATTCGATGCTTCAGCCATATTTGGGAGCCAAATTCTGGCTCTCTGCACATATTTGCAGTTTGAAATTTCGAATTTTTATAACGAAAATATGCCAATTACTGAGAGCGGTGATGGGTCACATTTTGCCCAAACCCCCCTGTAGTTATAAAATATGTCACAAACATCCCAAATTCGACCCTTGAGCCATATTTTGGAGCCAAATTCTGACTCTCTGCACGTATTCGCAGTTTTAAACTAAGATTTTTATACCGAAAATATGCCAATTCCTGAAAGCGACGATGGAAAACATTTAGCCCAAACCTTCCCTGCAGTTTTCAAAATATCCCAAACATCCCAAACTCGAAGATTGAACCATGTTTTGGAGTCAAATTCTCGCTCTCTGTACGTATTCGCAGTTTGAAATTACGAATTTTTATACCGAAAATATGCCAATTACTGAGAGCGGCGATGGGTCACATTTTGCCCAAACCCCCCTGAAGTTTTCAAATTATCCGAAACATCCCAAATTAGACTCTTGAGCCATATTTTGGAGCCAAATTCTGTCTCTCTGCACGTATTCGCATTTTGAAATTACGATTTTTTTAAACCGAAAATATGCCAATTACTGCGAGCGGCGATGGGTCACACTTTGCCCAAACACCCCTGCAATTTTCAAAGTTTTCAAAACATCTTAAATTCGACCCTTGAGCCATATTTTGTAACCAAATTCTGCCTCTCAGCACGTATTCGCAGTTTGAAATTACGATTTTTTATACCGAAAATATGCCAATAACTGAGAGCGGCGATGGGTCACATTTTACCCAAACACCCCTGCATTTTTCAAAATTTCCGAAACATCCCAAATTCGACGCTTGATCAATATTTTTGAGCCAAATTCTGGCTCTCGGCACGTATTTGCAGTTTGAAATTACGAATTTTTATACCGAAAATATGCCAATTACACAGAGCGGCGATGGGTCACATTTTGCCCAAACACTCCCTGCAGTTTTTAAAATATCCCAAACATCTCAAATTCGAAGCTTGAGCCATATTTTGGAGCCAAATTCTGGCTCTAGGCACGTATTCGCAGTTTGAAATTACGAATTTTTATACCGAAAATATGCCATATACTGAGAGCAGCGATGGGTCACATTTTGCCCAAGCCCCCAATCGCAGTTTTCAAAATATCCCAAACGTCCCAAATTCGACCCTTGAGCCATATTTTGGGGCGAAAATCTGGCTCTCTGCACGTATTCGCAGTTTGAAATTACGACATTTAATAACGAAAATATGCCAATTGCTGATACCGGCGATGGATCACATTTTTCCCAAACCCCCCTGCAGTTTTAAAATATATTGCAAACATCCCAAATTCGACCCTTGAGCCATGTTTTGGGGCCAAATTCTGGCTCTCTGCACGTAATCGCTGTTTGAAATTACGACTTTTTATACCGAAAATATGCCAATTACTGAAAGCGGCGTTGGATCACATTTAGCCCAAACCCTCCCTGCAGTTTTCAAAATATCCCAAACTTCCCAAATTCGACGCTTGAGCCATATTTTGAAGCCAAATTCGGGCTGTCTGCACGTATTCGCAGTTTGAAATTACGAATTTTTATACCGAAAATATGCCAATTACTGAGAGCGCTGATGGGTCATATTTTGCCCAAACCCCCACTGCATTTTTCAAAATATCCCAAACATTCCAAATTCGACGATTGAACTATATTTTGGAGCCAAATTCTGGCTCTCTGCATGTATTCGCAGTTTGAAATTACGAATTTTATACCGAAAATATGCCAATTACTGAAAGCAGCGAGGGATCGCATTTTGCCGAAACCCTCCCTTTAGTTTTCAAAATATTCCAAACAACCCAAGTTCGACGCTTGATCCATATTTTGGAGCCAAATTCTGGCTCTCGGCACGTATTCGCAGTTTGAAATTACGAATATTTATACCAAAAATATGCCAATTACTGAGAGAGGCGATGGGTCACATTTTGCCCAAACCCTCCCTGTAGTTTTTGAATTATCCCAAACATCCCAAATTCGACGCTTGAGCCATATTTCAAAATATCCCAAACATCCCAAATTCGACGCTTGAGCCATATTTTTGGAGCTAAATTCTGGCTCTCTGCATATATTCGCAGTTTGAAATTACGACTTTTTATACCGAAAATATGCCAATTACTGAGATCGGCGATGGGTCACATTTTGCCCAAACCCACCCTGCAGTTTTCAAAATATTCCAAACATTCCAAATTCGAAGCTTGAGCCATATTTGGGAGCCAAATTCGGGCTCTCTGCACATATTCGCAGTTTGAAATTTCGACTTTTTAAACCGAAAATATGCCAATTACTGAGAGCGGTGATGGGTCAGAAACATGATTAAAAACGTGGGAAATACGACTATATAGTCCATTATTCGTTCAAATCACATAAATCAATGTGTTTTCATTAGAATTAACTAAAATGTTCCAGATTTTCCATGTATGTTACAGAAAGAAGATGTACTGCAAAAACAGCTCTAATGCGGCTGAAACGTTAAAATTTGCAATAAAATCAGGGTTTCTCTCCTTGGATACGGATTGTCAGTTTATTGTTATTAATTCATTACATATGCGACATATCTGATGTATACTCGTAATTGATTGCAAATTCACATTAAATACATTATTTCAATTAACCAATCGTACCTCGTTAAATTAGCGAGCAAGATATTAACTAGAAGAGAAACCCTGTTTTTATTGCATATTTCGACGTTTCAGCCGCATTGGAGCTGTTTTAGCTCTAATCAGACTAGTTGCCGTTGCCTCCACCGCATCAGCTCTAATGCGGCTGAAACGTCGAAATATGCAATAAAAACAGGGTTTGACTCCTAATCAATATCTTAGTCGCGATTGTAACGAGGTAAGATTGGTTGATTGAAAATAATGTATTTAATGTGAATTTGCAATTAATTACGCATATAAATCAGATTTGTTGCATATGTAATGAATTAATAACAATAAACTGGCAATCCTTAAAAAGTTGGAAAAACGACGAGATAGTCCATTATTCGTTCAAATCACACATATCAATGTGTTTTCATTAGAATAAACTAAAATGTTCCAGATTTTCCGTGTATGTTACAGAAAAAAGATGTACTGCAAAAACAGCTCTAACGCAGCTGAAACGTCGAAATATGCAATAAAATCAGGGTTTCTCTCCTTGGATACGGATTGTCAGTTTATTGTTAATAATTCATTACATATGCGACAACTCTGATGTATACGCGTAATTAATTGCATATTCACAGTAAATACATTATTTTCAATCAACCATTCGTACCTCGTTAAATTAGCGAGTAAGAAATTGATTAGGAGAGAAACCTTGTTTTTTTGCATATTTCGACGTTTCAGCCGCATTAGAGCTCATGCGGAGGAGGCAACGGCAACTTGTCTGATTAGAGCTAAAACAGCTCTAATGCGGCTGAAACGTCGAAATATGCAATAAAATCAGGGTTTCTCTCTTTGGATACGGATTGTCAGTTTATTGTTATTAATTCATTATATATGCGACAACTCTGATGTATACGCGTAATTAATTGCAAATTCACATTAATACATTATTTTCAATCAACTATTCGTACCTCGT
>WNGS01018546.1:0-14064 GCA_020271785.1 Procambarus virginalis | reverse complement strand
TAACCGAAAAAGCTTGAAAACCCAGAAAAACGGCAAAATATTAACTAAATCGTTCATATTTGGATGAAATCTTATGAAGAAAAAAAAGGATGAAAATCCTCAAAATATTGCAAAATTTGATGATTTGACATTTCCATCAATTCAATAAATTTTCGATAATATGATGCAAACACGTAATGAATTGCAAATTAAAATAAATACTTGAGTCTCAATCAACGCTTGTACCTCGTCAAAATATTGATTAGGAGAGATTTTCTGTTTTTATTGCATATATCGACGTTTCAGCCGGATTAGAGCGGAAAACGCTTTTCATATGATCAAAATAACACGAAATCTCGCTTAATGATTTCCAGCAAATATCCACGTAATTGGTAATGTTGTGACTTTTTTTTCACGTTTTCATGTGAAACGTGTCTTTTAAGGTATATTATTCGAATTTACTAATAATTTGATACAACCTCATGTTTTCTATCGAAATGTGATTTAGCCTAAAATCTAAGAATTTAGCATAATATTGTTTTTTAGCAAGTTTTTCTTGCATTTATTTGTACTAATAATCATCGAATTTAGCAATGTTTTCAGGTTTATCATCCATTTTTCCTTTATGAGACTTCAACCAAATATGAACGATTTAGGCAACTTTTGCCGTATTTCAATGATTTTAAGCATTTTGGTTTATTGTCATTTATGCAAAAATACGATAAATATGATGCAAACACAAATTAATGTAATTGCCCTTTAAATACTTTATTTTCAACCAACTTTTTATACCTCGTTAAAATAATGAGTTAGATATTGATTACGAGAGAATTTCTATTATCATTGCATATTTCGACGTTTCAGCTAGATTAGAGCGGTTTTACGAATTACGAAAAAATAAAAAGGAAATTCAGGAACGTTTTAGGTAATTCTAAAGAAAACACATTGATTTTTATCATTTGAAATGAAAACATCGCTTTCATATGCCTTTTTAATGATCAAAATAATACGCAACCTCGCTCTATCATTTCAAGTAAAAATCCTCGAATTAGGTATTATAGTGACTTTTTCACGTTTTTCATGTAGGGTGATTTTAGGTAAAAATGTTCGAACTTACTAATATTTGATACTACTACTTCATGTTGTCACTCTATTTGTGATTTGGCTTACAAATCTCAGAATTTCACATAATATTGCGGTTTTAAGCAAGTTTTCTTGCATTGTGCTTTGTACAATGATTTGTACTTTGTACAAATCATCGAATTTAGCAACATTTTGAGGTTTTTCACTCTTGTTTTCTTCATGAGATTTTTTCCAAATACCAACTATTTTGGCAATATTTGGCTGTTTTTCCACGTTTTCAAGCATTTTCTGTTTATTGCCGTTAATTCATAAAATTTACGACAAAATCATCGAATTTAGCAACATTTTGAGGTTTTTCACTCTTGTTTTCTTCATGAGATTTTTTCCAAATATCATCTATTCTGGCAATATTTGGCTGTTTTTCCACGTTTTCAAGCATTTTCTGTTTATTGCCGGTAATTCATAAAATTTACGACAAATATGATGAATTACGATTAATATGACACGTAATGAATTGCAAATTATTCTTAAATTTTCAAAGATGATTTTCAAAGTTGATTTTCAAAGTTGATTTTAAATTTGAAGTTGATAAAACAGCTCTAATGCGGCTGAAACGTCGAAATATGCAATAAAACAGGGTTCTCTCCTAATCAATATCTTACTCGCTAATTTAACGAGGTACGAATGGTTGATTGAAAATAATGTATCTAACGTGAATTTGCAACTAATTACGCGTATACATCAGATTTGTCGCATATATAATGTATTAATAACAATAAACTGACAATCCGTATTCAAGGAGGGAAACCCTGATTTTATTGCATATTTCGACGTTTCAGCCGCATTAGAGCTGTTTTTGCAGTACATCTTCTTTCTGTAACATACACGGAAAATCTGGAACATTTTAGTTAATTCTAATGAAAACACATTGATTTGTGTGATTTGAACGAATAATGGACTATCTCGTCGTTTTTCCCACGCTTTTAAGGATTGACAGTTTATTGTTATTAATTCATTACATATGCGACAAATCAGATGTATACGCGTAAATAATTGCAAATTCACATTAAATACATAAATTTCAATCAACCACTCGTACCTCGTTACAATAGCGACAGAGATATGGATTAGGAGAAAAACCCTGTTTTTATTGCATATTTCGACGTTTCAGCCGCATTACAGCTGATGCGGAGGAGGCAACGGGAACTTGTCTGATTAGAGCTAAAACAGCTCTAATGCGGCTGAAGGGTCGAAATATGCAATAAAAACAGGGTTTCTCTCCTAATCAATATCTTACTCGCTAATTTAACGAGGTACGAATGGTTGATTGAAATATTGTATTTAATGTGAATTTGCAATTAATTACGCGTATACATCAGATTTGTCGCATATGTAATGAATTAATAACATTAAACTGACAATCCGTATCCAAGGAGAGAAACCCTGATTTTATTGCATATTTCGACCTTTCAGCCGCATTAGAGCTGTTTTTGCAGTACATCTTCTTTCTATAACATACACGGAAAATCTGTAACATTTTAGTTAATTCTAATGAAAACACATTGATTTGTATGATTTGAACGAATAATGGACTAACTATCTCGTAGTTTTTCCCACATTTTTAAGGATTGCCAGTTTAATGTTATCAATATCTTACTCGTTATTGTAACGAGGTACGAATGGTTGATTGAAAATAATGTTTTAATGTGAATTTGCAATTAATTACGCGTATACAACAGATTTGTCGCAAATGTAATGAATTAAAAACAATTAACTGGCAATCCTTATAAACGTGGGAAATACGACGAGATAGTCCATTATTCGTTCAAATCACACAAATCAATGTATTTTCATTAGAATTAACTAAAATATTCCAGATTTACCGTGTATGTTACAGAAAGAAGATTATGTATGTTACAGAAAGGAGATTATGTATGTTACAGAAAGAAGATTATGTATGTTACAGAAAGAAGATTATGTATGGTACAGAAAGCTGCAAAAACAGCTCTATTGCGGCTGAAATGTCGAAATATGCAATAAAATCAGGGTTTCTCTCCTTGGATACGGATTGTCAGTTTATTGTTATTAATTCATTACATATGCGACAAATCTGATGTATACGCGCAATTAATTGCAAATTCACATTAAATACATTATTTACATCAACCATTCGAACCTCGTTACAATAACGAGTAAGATATTGACTAGGAGAGAAACCCTGTATTTATTGCATATTTCGACGTTTCAGCCGCATTAGAGCTGATGCGGAAGAGGCAACGGCAACTTATCTGATTAGAGCTAAAACAGCTCTAATGCGGCTGAAACGTCGAAATATGCAATGAAAACAAGGTTTCTCTCCCAATCAATGTCCTACTCGCTACTTTACCGAGATAAAAATGGTTCATTGAAAATAATGTATTTAATGTGCATTTGCAATTAAATACGAGTTTGCATCATATATATCGTATATGAAGCAAATTCGTTCACTACATGCGAGAGTGGGGGCTTACTCCCGCCGTTTACCCGTTGGACCTCCTCCAGTCTCCTACAATGTTCTGGCACAGAGAAAGCTCCAACAGGTAAACTGCAGGAGTAAGACCCCGCTCTTGCATGTAGTGAACGAATTCACTACATATATTCAATCAACCAATCGTACCTCGTTAAAATAGCGAGTAATATATTGATCATGAGAGAAACCCTGTTTTTATTGCATATTTCGACGTTTCAGACGCATTAGAGCTGATGCGGAGGAGGCAACGGCAGCAAGTCTGATTAGAGCTAAAACAGCTCTAATGCGGCTGAAATGTCGAAATATGCAATAAAAACAGTGTTTCTCTCCTAATGAATATCTTACTCGCTAATTTAACGAGGTACGAATGGTTGATTGAAATAATGTATATAATGTGAATTTGCAATCAATTGCGCGTATACATTAGATTTGTCGCATGTGTAATGAATTAATAACAATAAACTGACAATGCGTATCCAAGGAGAGAAACCCTGATTTTATTGCATATTTTGACGTTTCAGCCGCATTAGAGTTGTTTTTGCAGTACATCTTCTTTCTGTAACATACACGGAAAATTTGGAACATTTTAGTTAATTCTAATGAAAACACATTGATTTGTGTTATTTGAACGAAAAAATCTCGTCGTTTTTCTTACGTTTTTAAGGATTGCCAGTTTATTGTTATTAATTCATTACATATGCGACAAATTTGATGTATACGCGTAATTAATTGCAAATTCACATTAAATACAATATTTTCAATCAACCATTCGTACCTCGTTACAATAGCGAGTAAGATATTGATTAGGGGAGAAACCCTGTTTTTATTGCATATTTCGAGGTTTCAGCCGCATTAGAGCTGATACGGAGGAGGCAACGGCAACTTGTCTGATTAGAGCTTTCGCTTTGATGTCCAAAGGGCTTGGAAAAGATGGGGGGAAGTAGAGGGATGGGGAGATGAAATTCAGGAAGAGGATGCGAGTGTAGAGAGAGAGGAGGATTGAAAGTTCGGTGGCCTGTCCACCATGGGTTGACATATGTGTATGTGTCGTTTGTTTGTGTATGTGTTATGTTGGGTTGTCAGTACATTGGCTGGGGGGGCTAGTGTTTGTGACTTGTTGGTGTCCTAAAGCACTAGAGCCGATGGAGTTGGCTGAGGGAGGTTAATCTTAACAACATCAGGGTAGTCACACTTCTGATATCACGACAAATGGGTTTTTGGCTTTATATTTTTTTGTAGTAGTTTGTTATATATATATATATATATATATATATATATATATATATATATATATATATATATATATATATATATATATATATATATATATATATATATATATATATATATATATATATATATATGCGAACAAGCCTGAATGGTCCCCAGGACTATATGCGAATGAAAACTCACACCCCAGAAGTGACTCGAACCCATACTCCCAGGAGCAACGCAACTGGTATGTACAAGACGCCTTAAACCACTTGACCATCACGACCGGTCAAAATGAGGTGATAGCCGAAGCTATTTGAACCACCCCACCGCCGGCACTCGGATGGTTATCTTGGGCATAGCATTTTACCAAATCACCTCATTCTTTGGGGCACACGTGAGGAACACAAATGCGAACAAGCCTGAATGGTCCCCAGGACTATATGCGAATGAAAACTCACACCCCAGAAGTGACTCGAACCCATACTCCCAGAAGCAACGCAACTGGTATGTACAAGACGCCTTAAACCACTTGACCATCACGACCGGTCAAAATGAGGTGATAGCCGAAGCTATTTGAACCACCCCACCGCCGGCACTCGGATGGTTATCTTGGGCATAGCATTTTACCAAATCACCTCATTCTTTGGGGCACACGTGAGGAACACAAATGCGAACAAGCCTGAATGGTCCCAGGACTATATGCGAATATTCATATTCGCATATACAATATTCATTATATATATATATATATATATATATATATATATATATATATATATATATATATATATATATATATATATATATATATATATATATATATATATATATTTTTTTTTATTTCCTTTATTCTTCATTTGGTGTAGATCGGGTCCGGGATGGGCCACTCATCAGGGTCGTCTGGCAGGCCGCTTAGTATTTGAGGTCTTGGGAAGGCCTCATCGTGGATATGTCTGATCACTTTTTGTTGGAGAGTGATTTTTCTGGTTCTGTGTGGTGGTTCGCGGATCTCGTAGTCGCTGGTGGTGTTTTCTGCTACGTAGGGATCTTCGGAGTCTGGGATATACATATTCTTCATGCGGTACAGCTGTCTTCTGGCCAGGTAGCTGAGCCTGATGTTCATTGGCTTCATGTTGAGCGTTTCATGGATTTGGTCAGTTCTTACCCTATCCATCAGTGTCAGGCCCTCCGCAAAGCGGAGTGCTTTGTTTTGTACCCGTTGGATCTTCAGCATGTTGGATTTGTTGGTGAGGTTCAGGGGGACGTAAGGGTATTCAAGGCTAGGCCTTATAATCATTCTGTACAGGTGGAGCTTGATGTGGGATGGGGATTGCTTGAAGCGGAAGAGCCTCGCAAGCGAACCTCGAGCCATTGCTGTCTTCTGGGATACAAACTGGGAGGAGTTGAGTAGTCTGTTGAAGTTGTATCCGAGCACTGTGTTGGAGTTTGAGATGGCTATGGGTTCGCCCCGGATTCTTATCCCTCCCTCATTTTCGATTGAGAAGGCCATACATCCGACAGTGCTTAATTGGATCTTTTCTGGGTTAGTGGTGATCCTCCATTTCCTTTCCCAGTTAGCAGTCCTGGCTAGTTCTACGTTTGCCTTGCGGGTTACAGTTGCATGCTTGGTCGCTTGGCTGCTTGGGTTGGATGTTATTACTAAACCGCTCTAATCCGACTGAAACGTCGAAATATGCAATAAAAACAGGGTTTCTCTCCTAATCAATATCTTACTCGCTAATTTAACGAGTTACGAATGGTTGATTGAAAATAATGTATTTAATGTGAATTTGCAATTAATTACGGGTATACATCAGATTTGTCGCATATGTAATGAATTAATAACAATAAACTGACAATCCGTATCCAAGGAGAGAAACCCTGATTTTATTGCATATTTCGACGTTTCAGCCGCATTAGAGCTGTTTTTGCAGTACATCTTCTTTCTGTAACATACACGGAAAATCTGGAACATTTTAGTTAATTCTAATGAAAACACATTGATTTGTGTGATTTGAATGAATAATTGACTATCTCGTCGTTTTTCCCACATTTTTAAGGATTGCCAGTTTATTGTTATTAATTCATTACATATGCAACAAATCTGATGTATACGCGTAATTAATTGCAAATTCACAATAAATACATTATTTTCAATCAATCATTTGTATCTCGGTAAAGTAGCGAGTAGGACATTGATTAGGAGAGAAACCTTGTTTTTATTGCATATTTCGACGTTTCAGCCGCATTAGAGCTGTTTTAGCTCTAATCAGACAAGTTGCCGTTGCCTCCTCCGCATCAGCTCAAATGCGGCTGAAACGTCGAAATATGCAATAAAAACAGGGTTTCTCTCCTAATCAATATCTTAGTCGCTATTCTAACGAATTACGAATGGTTGATTGAAAATAATGTATTTAATGTGAATTTGCAATTAATTACGCGTGTACAACAGATTTGTCGCATATGTAATGACTTAATAACAATAAACTGACAATCCTTAAAAACGTGGGAAAACGACGAGATAGATTTGTCGCATATGTAATGAATTAATAACAATAAATTGGCAATCCTTAAAAACGTGGGAAATACGACGAGATAGTCCATTATTCGTTCAAATCACACAAATCAATGTGTTTTCAATAGAATTAACTAAAATGTTCCAGATTTTCCGTGTATGTTACATAAAGAAGATTAATTATGTTACAGAAAGCTGCACAAAAACAGCTCTAATGCGGCTGAAACGTCGAAATATGCAATAAAGTCAGGGTTTCTCTCATTGGATACGGATTGTCAGTTTATTGTTATTAATTCATTACATATGCGACAAATCTGATGTATTCGCGTAATTAATTGCAAATTCACATTAAATACATTAGATAAATCAACCTTTCGTACCTCGTTACAATAGCGAGTAAGATATTGATTAGGAGAGAAACCCTGTTTTTATTGCATATTTCGACGTTTCAGCCGCATTAGAGCTGATGCGGAGTCTGATTAGAGCTAAAACAGCTCTAATGCGGCTGAAACGTCGAAATATGCAATGAAAACAAGGTTTCACGCCTAATCAATGTCCTACTCGTTACTTTACCGAGATACAAATGGTTGATTGAAAATAATGTATTTAATGTGCTTTTGCAATTAAATACGAGTTTGCATCATATA
Source organism: Procambarus virginalis (assembly GCA_020271785.1). NCBI lineage: Eukaryota > Metazoa > Arthropoda > Malacostraca > Decapoda > Cambaridae > Procambarus > Procambarus virginalis. The sequence continues at coordinate 6,116 of WNGS01018546.1, read as the reverse complement.
TATCGTATATGTAGTGAATTCGTTCACTACATGCGAGAGTTGGGGCTTACTCCCGCCGTTTACCCGTTGGACCTCCTCCAGTCTCCGGCAATGTTCTGGCACAGATAAAGCTCCAAAGGGTAAACGGCGGGAGTAAGCCCCCGTTCTCGCATGTAGTGAACGAATTCACTACATATATTCAATCAACCAATCGTACCTCGTTAAAATAGCGAGTAATATATTGATCATGAGAGAAACCCGGTTTTTATTGCATATTTCGACGTTTCAGCCGCATTAGAGCTGATGCGGAGGAGGCAACGGCAACTTGTCTGATTAGAGCTAAAACCGCTGTAATCCGGCTGAAACGTCGAAATATGCAATAAAACAGGGTTTCTCTCCTAATCAATATCTTACTCGCTATTTTAACGAGTTACGAATGGTTGATTGAAAATAATGTATTTAATGTGAATTTGCAATTAATTCATTACATATGCGACAATTTGATGTATACACGTAATTAATTGCAAATTCACATTAATACATTAATTTCAATCAACCATTCGTACCTCAAACCGCTCTAATCCGGCTGAAACGTCGAAATATGCAATAAAACAGGGTTTCTCTCCTAATCAATATCTTACTCGCTATTTTAACGAGTTACGAATGGTTGATTGAAAATAATGTATTTAATGTGAATTTGCAATTAATTCATTACATATGCGACAAATTTGATGTATACACGTAATTAATTGCAAATTCACATTAAATACATTAATTTCAATCAACCATTCGTACCTCATTCGTTTCAGCCGCATTAGAGCTGTTTTAGCTCTACTGTTTCGACGTTTCAGCCGTATTAGAGCTGATGCGGAGGAGGCAACGGCAACTTGTCTGTGTAGAGTTAAAACAGCTCTAATGCGGCTGAAACGTCGAAATATGCAATAAAAACAAGGTTTCTCTCCTAATCAATGTCCTACTCGCTACTTTACCGAGATACAAATGGTTGATTGAAAATAATGTATTTAATGTGCATTTGCAATTAAATACGAGTTTGCATCATATATATCGTATATGTAGCGAATTCGTTCACTACCGTTCGTGTGACGGTAATCGAGTTGGAAATGGTGGTCGGCAGTCTTCCAACTAGCAGTTGTCATTGCTGGGCCACATATAATATAAAAAAAAAGAAAGGAAAAAAAAAAGAGAAAAAAAAAGAATGACTGCGTGATTTGGTAATCTGTGGTAAGGTTGTAAAGACGAAAAGCAATAATAAAAAATATGGATTTTAATAACAATAAGAAACACAAATTGAAATAAATGCAAAAACTTGGCTTACTGGCAAAAACAATAAACAATATAAACATGAAAATAGATTACGTTAATGGGGAGGAGAATTGATATACAAAAGTAAGTAAAATATGAATGCTGGAATATATGCACTAACTATGAACCTCTACTTGACCACACAGAGTGAGTCACTTAGGAGTTCACAGCTTGCGAGCACACAATATTCTGGCTGGCAGAAACGCAAGGGACTCCAACAATAACTGGTGAGGTCTTGTGATTGGCGGGGAGCCGGAGTGGAGTGTTGGTTGGCGGCCAATGAGGAAGCTGGATGGTCGCAGTCGCTAGTTAGGCCGTTGCAGGGTTCGGCGCGTCGACCAGGTGCAGCAGTGGGGGGGAAGGAGGGAGTTGCTGGTACGTGTGGCGAGCTTATAATACGTTTAGCCACTACAAAACGTATCTTGTAGATTGATGAGGACAGGCGTGATTCGCAGAAATAGCAGGCTAAATCTCTGATAAGAGATTATCGTCACAACTCTCCCCCGAAGCCTGCCGTTTCGGGTGAATCACGTCCACTGGAGGTAGAGTGGGAGGTGGAGCTGCCTCTACCTCATGCACTCTGGAGAGGGCATCAGCGATGATGTTATCAGGCCCCTTGATGTAGCAGATCTTTAAGTTGAAGCCTTGAAGATATAAAGCCCATCGCAGCAGACGTTGGTTATTAAATTGGGCTTGATGTAAAAATCTCAGAGGGTTGTGGTCCGAATAGATGGTAGTGGACCTAGCACCGTGCAGATATGGTGCAAAGTGTTGTAGCTCAGGACGATGGACAGGAGTTCCTTCTCTATAGTACTGTAGTTCTTCTGATGAGGCTTCAACTTGTAACTGTAGTAGCTGACAGGTAGAACCTCCTCGCCTCGCTGCTGCATTAAGACACTTCCGATGCCGGTACCACTGGCGTCGACATGGAGGATGAAAGGCTTCTTGATATCTGGTGAGGCGAGAATGGGATTAGAACAGAGGAGGAATTTGAGTTGTTCGAATGCAACGGTTTGCTCTCTGGTCCAATTATACCGTTGCTTGGGACTGGTTAAGGTGATTAATGGGGTTGCAACAGTGCTAAAATTCTTCACAAACCTACGGTAATAGGAAGCAAGACCAAGGAAGCGCAGGAGCTGCTTCCTGGTAGTAGGCTGTGGATACTGTTGGATTGCTCGAATGTGAATGTTTAACGGAGCCAGGTTGCCACTCCCTATAACATGACCCAGGTACCGCACTTTACCTTTCGCGAAGGTGGACTTGCCCAAATTGATGGTGAGGCCGGCTTTCAGGAGCTTGTAGAACAATCGTTGTAGCTGGAGCAGGTGTTCGCTCCAGGTGTCGGATGCTATCACAATGTCGTCCAGATAGGCATAGGTGTTTTCCAAGCCCTGGATGACGCGGTTGACAGCTCTCTGAAAGGTGGCTGGGGCATTGCAGAGTCCAAAGGGAAGGCGATGGTACCTGTAGAGACCAAAGGGGGTTATAAAGGCGGACAGTACCTTAGCTCGCTCCGTTAAACTCACCTGGTAGTAGCCCTTTAGTAGGTCTACCTGAGACAGGTAGCGGGCATTACCAATGGCATCCAAAATGTCGTCTACTCTGGGTATTGGGTAGGCGTCCTTCACTGTGACCTGGTTCAACTTCCTATAATCCGTACACAGACGGATTTTGCCGTGAGGTTTGGGTACCAGGATGCATGGTGAGGCCCAGGGGGACTCACAGGGGCTAGCCAGTCCATGGTCCAAGAGATACTGTACCTCAGCCCGCATGACTTCCGTTTTGCTCGGGCTGATTCGGTAGAATGGTTGGCGAATCGGCTGGGTGTCAGGTAGCAGTTGGATGTCGTGCCGAGTCACAGTACACTCTTGGGGGTCATCTCGAAACAACTCTTGATATTCTCTGACGAGTTTGATTAGTGGAGCACTATTATCGTCCTGAAAATGATGTTGAAGGTTAGTAAGGATTTCCGAGTTAGAGAGCGCTGGCTCAGTGTCAGTGCTCTCGGAAGGAGAAGCAGGGAAGGTCTCACTGTGGCTGTATGGACCTGTAAATGAGGTGAAATTGGTTAACACAGTGGGAGGAACCCCATGGTAGGGCTTGAGTAAATTAATGTGGCACAGCTGGGTCTTCCGCCGCCTATCGGGGGTCTCGAGAACGTAGTTGAAGTTGTTCCGGCACTCCTTAACACGGTAGGGTCCTGAGAACCTGTTCTGTAAAGGAGAACCTGGGATAGGGAAATAGGCAAGCACTAAGTCTCCTGGTGTAAACTTCCTTACTTTACAGTGCCGGTCGTAACGAGTCTTCATCCTCTCCTGGGCTCTCTGTAGGTTGTTGCTGGCAAAGGAATGGACCCTCTCTAGAATGTGTCGGAGATTTTGGAGATACTGGGGCACACTCTGATGCTCACTGAAGGTGTCATCACGTAGAGAATCCTTGAAAGCCTTGAGAGGTGTACGGCACTTACGTCCGTAGAGCATCTCATAAGGAGATACTCCTAGTGACTCGTTGGGAAGACTTCTGAAAATACACATAATTAGATCAATTTGCCTATCCCAATCCTTTGAGGTCTCATTACAGAACTTTTTTAAGAGTGCCTTGATGGTTTGATGACTACGCTCGAGAGAACCCTGTGAAGCAGGATGATAGGGGCTGGACAGTACCTGTTTGATGTTGAACTCCTCCAGAGTCCGTTTGAAGAGATCACTGGTGAAGTTGGTACCACAGTCGCTCTGAATCTCCCTCGGAAATCCATACTGGGTGAAGATTTTCAGTAGATTCTTCACCACTGTAGCAGCTGTAAATTTTTTACTGGAACTGCTATCGGAAATCTGGTGGTAGGACACAGGATGGTTAAGATATATGAGTTGCCTGCACTGGTCCGAGGCAAAGGACCAACGCAGTCGATAATGAGCTTGTGGAACGGTTCCTCAGGCACCTGGATGGGTATCAGGGGTGCTCTGGGAATGGAAACGTTCGGTTTCCCGGCTAACTGACACACGTGGCATAATTTGACATGAGATTTGACGTCGTTTACCATACCTGGCCAGTAGTAGTCTTGTCGAATTCCATGGTAAGTCTTGTTGAACCCATAGTGTGACAAAGCGCCGTGGGCCAGGTGTAGAATCGTGGGCCGCAGGCTGGTGGGAATCACTAGTTGTTCAACATTTGCCCAATCGTCCTCGTCCTTCAGTTTACTGGGTCTATACCTGCGATAGAGTATTTCGTTCTCCATAAAGAACCCAGGAACACTGTCGGATTGGGTTTCAGCCTGAAAGAATAATGGTGTCAATGTAAGATCATCTCTCTGTAACTTACGGAACTCCATCGTGGTCAGGTTAGGGGGTAGTTTCGAAGGGTCCTGAGGGACAGCGGTAGCAGTAGAGTCGGCTGGCTGTGGACGTGCAGCTTGAGCACGGGTGGTCACCATAACAGGAGGAGAACCTTCATCACTCTCTTGAACCTTTACTGGGAAATGTTCAAAAATCGGGTTATCCACCACAGAGTTGCTTACCTTGGATATGTCCTTGATGATCAGGTTGTTTGGTTGTTGGTCTTCTGCCAAGTCGTTGCCCAGGAGAAGTTGCACTCCAGGCATGGGAAAAGGCTTTTCCCTGACGGCGACTTGGACTTCACCGGTCACGAAGGGACAATCCAGGTAAACTCGGGCAAGTGGATAAGGAGTTGTAGCAGTAAGGTCAGTGATGAACACAGTCTCTCCTGTGTAGGCGACGTTGGGCACAGCCGATTTCAAAACGATCGATTGTAGAGCCGCTGTGTCCCTTAGGATCTTAAGTCCGAAACGTCCCTCTGAATCTGAACCACGGGTAGAGATAGTTCCTGGATAGAGATGCTTGGTAAAGAGAGAGAGATCATTAGCATGAACACCAACATTCATTACAGGCTTACCGGACTTAGGGTGAGTAGTTTTAGACTTAGGGGGTTCGACATTACCTTTAGATTGGGACTTACTACATTTGTCAATGGAGTGTCCATATAATCTACAATACCTGCAGTACAGTTGAGAGGTACCTTGATCTGGGCTCGCTTTCTCGTAACTGTACCAAGACTTTCTGGTAGGATCTGGAGTCAGCCGGTGGATGAGGCTGTAAGTGTCAGCTGACTTCGCACACTTCACTAATTCCGTCTCTTCCTTGTCTGCTAAGTATAGGCGGACAGGAGGAGGTACACGTCTCAAAAATTCTTCAACCAGTATGAGGTTGACAAGTTCTGAAAAAGTAGAGACATGTGCTGCCTCCAGCCATTTCATGAAATATCTTCGTTTGGTGTTAGCAAATTCTAAGAAGGTGGTGGTACTTGCCTTGACGTAGTCACGAAACTTTCGTCGATAGCTTTCGGTGGAGAGAAGGTAGGCGTCCAACACAGCTTGTTTCAGGGTGGTGTAGTCGTTTTCCGAAGCCAAAGTGCTGAGTGTGACTGCTGCTCTACCTGTTAAATGTACTCTGAGAAGGGTAGCCCATTGGTCGTCAGGCCAATTAAGTTGAACAGCAAGGGTCTCAAAAGTGGTAAAGAACACATCAACCTCCGTTTCGAGGAACGGGGGCATTAACTTACTTGCATGGGAGATATTGAAACTGGGAGGAAGACTAGCTGCCGCTTGTTGGAGTTGAGCTTGGTGTGCAGCGTCCCTCGTGAGTTCTCGGTCACGACAGTTTAGAGCTGCTTCTGCCTGTCGTTGGTCGTGTTCGCGTTGTATCTCGAGTCGCTGTTTGTATAAGGCCAACTCAAGTTCTTGCTGTCCTTTGAGGAGTAGGGCCTCCCTTTCACTTTCTTCCTTTCTGATTGCAGCTGCT
>WNGS01018545.1:0-14217 GCA_020271785.1 Procambarus virginalis | reverse complement strand
GGTCCGTAGAATTACCCAATCTACCCAAATTACCCAAATGTACCCAAATCCTCCTAGCATTACGTAAGTAATGAAGAAATATGATATATTTACTTACTGTAATGTTGGTGCTGCACGTAGAACACGATCAAACCTATTTTCACTCTGAAATAATGTAATTTCATATCGAAATTCGAAGTAAATATGAAGCAGGTGACGCCATAGGAAGTCGACGGTCCAAGCGACAAAATTATGGAGCGACTTATCCAAGATATATGGTCGCCTGGAGAGTGTTTGCTGTCATATCAGCCTCCTGTACACAGTGATCCAGTCGTCGCACTTCTTTGCTCAAATTGTCGCAAATTTAATTAATATATTAACAAGTAGAATGGGTATTTGTAATAATATCTTTCATAAATAGCCACAAAACATTTAATATTTATTTTAAAAAATGTGTCTGGAAGTTAAATCAACTCCACAGGACAATAATTTTGTTATATAGATACTATCGTTATTCGCTTGTATGTGTTCGCTACTTAAACTACCCATGTCCTTTTCGTTCATAGAACACCGAACCCTACACGCTCTCTGATATATTGCTTAATTAATAGAGATTCACAAAACTTATATTTGTATATGTTATCAGAAAGGCAGAGATAAAATAGTTTTTGTGAATCCATCACAGAGATTATATCTTATTAGACAGGAAAGATATTCGTATTTCAAACAGGTTTCTTGGCCGACGCTCTCCCTATCAATGGGATCTATGATCTTTCGAAGATCAATGTTATTTAATCTAAATATTGTAATAAACGAAGTTTTCTATGTCATAATAAAGACAGAAATATAAGCTGCATGTTATTACTTTAGCATAAATATAACTGAAGTGAAAGTGAAGATATATGCCTTTTTACAGTTACGTGATGGCTATCTCAGGGAGTGTGAAGGCCTGCAAACAAGTGAATTAATTGTGTAATTCATTTGCATATGTGCAAAGTAACAATCAAAGGTCTATATGTCAGCATAAACAAAGATGTAGACGATAATGTGACTGCATTTCAAGGAAAATATATCTTAAATGAAAACCAGTATATGGTTAAATAAATAGTTAATACCACACCATCGCCGGTGTCCGGACACATGAAAACTTTCAATGCATCAGTGTCCTGCCAGGCGGGCAACACAGGCTTCACAATTCAGAAAAAAATTGTAATTCAGAGAGATGCGTTGATAAACGCAAAATGTTTTATATTTTAAATACAGATATAAACTTTGTTTTCAAACGTTTATTGTAACAATATCTCAAGTATAAGAATCAAGATATATTATGGACTTAACAATTTCCTATAAAGTTGCAATGCTACCTTAATTGTATATGATCATCATCATATACAGACAGAATTAACCTATAAAATGTTGAGGTAAAGATAGATGTATGTTAATTATGACGCATAATCACACTTGAGAACTTAATTATAAACCATAATATTATAATTATAATAATTCATTTTGGGGGGACAGGTAGCCACAGTATATTCATACACGATAGGCTTTTATCAAGATCATCCTTAAGGTCGAATTACTGACCCCGCCTAGGATGTAACCCCGCAACAAGCTGACTATTTCTGTGGTTGGAAGAAAACGCTCACGGAGTGGGGGACTTATTTTAATTTTAAAATAATAATAATTAATTATTTAATAAATAAATAATTAATTAATAATACAATCATAAAAGATTAAATTAGATAATCCTTAACTGAAGAAGCATAATAGCTCAATATAACAAATAGGTAAATAGAGCTGAATTAATTATGGTGACTAATGAAGATTAGTGAATAAATAATTAATTAATAATACAATCATAAAAGATTAAATTAGATAATCCTTAACTGAAGAAGCATAATAGCTCAATATAACAAATAGGTAAATAGAGCTGAATTAATTATGGTGACTAATGAAGATTAGTGAAAGCCATAAATTAATATACAGAAGTAGAATTAATGTAATCAAATACATTGAAGAGACATCTCTAATTTAAAGTTGCCTGAGCATTTACGGTAATTGTAAAGCTTGGTATTCTTGGCTTGTCACTTTGGGGGTTCCGACGGAGCACCCCCATTTGGGGTTCCAACGGAGCACCGGGAGGAGGGTGGAAGTTTTGTGGTGACCTGCGGGGCGGCGGCGAGCCAGAAGGCGCCGCGCCTGTGCTCCCAAGTACCCCGCTCTACGCGCGCGCGCGCCGCTTAGTCGTTTAGACAGTGGAGCACAGTAATGCGTATCCTTCCCCACAGAATTTCACCGCTTTTATGATAAAAGCAGTGACTATTTCCTGAGTACCTACTTACTGCTAGGTGAACAGTCGCATTACGTGAACCCATACTCCCTGTTACCAGTAGTTTGTGCAACCCATACTCATCCTGTGACCTATAATTTATTGTGCAACCCATACTCATCCTGTGACCTATAATTTATTGTGCAACCCATACTCATCCTGTTACCAGTTGTTTGTGCACCCCATACCCATCCTGTGAGTCCTGTTTACGTTCACCCTATACTCATCCTTTGTGCGGTAATTTATTGTGCAACCCATACTCATCCTGGAACTGAGAGGAATGAGCTATGAGGAAAGGCTAAGGGAGCTGAACCTCACAACCCTGGAAAACAGAAGAGTAAGGGGAGACATGATAACCACCAACAAAATTCTCAGGGGAATTGACAGGGTGGACAAAGACAAACTCTTTAGCACGGGTGGAACACGAACAAGGGGACACAGGTGGAAACTTAGTACCCAGATGAGCCACAGAGACGTTAGAAAGATTTTTTTCAGTGTCAGGGTAGTTAACAAATGGAATGCATTAAGTAGTGTTGTGGTGGAGGCTGACTCCATACACAGTTTCAAATGTAAATATGATAGAGCCCAATAGGCTCAGGAATCTGTACACCAGTTGATTGACAGTTGAGAGACGGGACCAGAGCCAGAGCTCAACCCTCGCAAACACAACTAGCCGAGTACAATATGTGAGAGGTCGTTCATTGTTTACCCTATACTCATCCTGTAAGTATAGGGTACACAATAAGTTCATTTGTACTCTATACTCATCATGAAGAAGCGTATTTTACCAGCATTGTAATATAAATTAAGAATAAAGGCTTAACTGGATATTAATAACTCGATATTATTTCTCTGTTTACAACAGAACTTGCTACATACATTGTCATAATTGATGAATCTTTTCCAGGCAAGGCAGAATGGAGACATACGTCCTTGAAATCGGGAGATACTAGGTTTAAATCCTTGTTATCATGCTGTGCTATATACCAGTCCCATTGGTCTACAGTCGCAATAGTTGTTCTTGCTCTAATTTCTCCTGATCTCATCTCGTCCCCACACATAAGTGAGATGGCATTGAATAAACAATTGCCATCTCCTTTAACACTAACTGGCATACGGCAGTTGGTCGTTACTCCTCCACAAATTTTAAGGATTTCTGCAGCCGTCTTGTCCTCCGAAAATTCAATATTTGCAGCAACCTTAATGTAAACCTGACCAAAGGTAAACTGTCAACAAAATTATTTGCACACCCTCCGTCACTATGTGATAGAGTGCGAAAAGATACGTGAATTTAGAGACAATTCTATAACCAATGTTCCAGCGATGTGTAAATATTTCATTCAAAATGATCTGCTACCAGAAATTTTAGCCAAATGTCCCCAGTTTGCTAACTGTAGGTAGTAACTAAGTGATTGTAACCTATCCACTGCTGCCCGCTGGATGGGAGGCGGTGTGCAGGACAAACATATAAATTTTGACACTAGATCTCCACATATGTCAGTTGCTTAATTTAGAACCTGTACCTGAGGTCGATCTCGAACCCATTGTTGATGTGACGACTTACATTGAATTTTGTAACTAGCTCATCAAGATTGTAACTTGCTTAGCTAAATGAATTGTGGGGTTCAGTCCCTGAGCCCATTATGTGCCTCTGTAACCCTTTCCACTACCGCCCACAAGATGGGTATGGGGTGCATAATAAATGAACTAAACTAACTCTGAGAGAGTTAAGCGTGATTAAAGGATGATAGAAAATCACTTACAATTAATGCATCAAGTTTAGAGACTTGTACACATTTTAGTGTAAGAAGCAAGGCAAATAGTTCTGTCTGATAGGTAGAGGCAACTGCACCTGCAGCTGCACCCGTGGGGCGGTGTAGGAAACCATCAGTGTATATGATTTGAGAGAGAGAATGATCTGTGGACAGAGCATCAGTGTGGCGTAAGGTATTGGGCTTTGCCTCAAGACGAAGCATAATAAGGAGCCCGAATACCTGGGGAAAAAGTTACATTAAAAATTGTCCACGTGATACATATATACTCACGATTTAAACATTTCATTTGTATTAATTGAATATATATTATTAGGAAGTTTTGTTTATCTGGGTAAGTTGTCAGCTTATATGAACAAATAGCTAGTGTGGCTTGTATACTGGGTACATCCGGTCTCTTACTCTTGACCGCGGCGGTAACTTTATGGTCAGGAAGCCACAAATATTTACAATGGGGCTGTCAGTCAACGTGATTCCTTTGACATTACTCAACTTTTGTATTCTGTTCTCGTATTGACAATTTGAATGATATTAAGAACATTTTGAATATCTTCTGACATAGATGGTGCTATAGTTGATTGTTGTTCATGACCTGTCCAGTGGGTCGAGACTATAGTCTCATTATTAGCACCTCTCAAATTGGTGGAAAGAAATTCTTGCTGCAAGAATATGTGTTCTCAGAGCTAACTAGGGTAACTAAAATACATATTTCCTAAATAAATACTTTAATTACAAATATTTGAAAATATATGATATGTTTCCGAATTTTTGATGATACAGAACATATTGTGGTTTATAATTAAGTTTTTAATAGTGATCCTATCCGGCATCATAATTTACATACATATCGACTTCTATTTTTCAATTTCTTTCTTTATTATACACCCCATATACCACCCCGTGGGCGGTGGTGTAAAGGATTACAGAGGCACATAATCGGTTCAGGAACTGAACCCTCTAGTTCGTTTAGCTAAGCAAATAACAATTTTTGACGCTAGTTACAAAATTATTAATGTTATATATACATGTACACATTCTCATACATACATGTACATATACATACGTATACATATATACATACACATACATATTATTTAATCACACACACAAATACACACATCAATAATCTTTTGTGTCACAAGTGATTCAACAAGAGGCTCACAACAGTCACTATACAAGGCACTTTACATCTATGATGAGTCGCACTAGTTTACATCTATGATGGGTACTAGTCTTGCTGCACACCCACCCAACTGGGCGGCAGCTTTACAGTCATGTGTATGCATTACTTACAGTAAGCAAATTTTGGATACTTCGCTAAGATTTCGGGCAGCACATCATTATGAATGAAGTACTTACACATTTCTTGGAAACCATTGATGGTGTTATCTCTAAATTCCGTGAATTTTTTCACGTTCCATTATATAATGACGCAAAGTATGCGAATAGTTCTGCTGACAGAGTTTACATTTAGTCAAATCTACATCAGCAGATGTTACAAATTCCCAGAGGTATTTGTAGCCGAACCTAAACCTAGCAGTGGTAACATCTATAGAAGTCTGCTAACCTTATTGGATGACCCATAGACGTGCGGTTCTTCCTGCATAATAGAATGATGATGGAGTAACTGGTGTGAATTTCACTTTACTTCAAGTCTCAGAAATTTAGTTGATGTTCCCGGAATATTACTGCCCTCAGGCTGCTCAAAAGCAGTCCAAGTTGGTAATCAATTCCCTCTTTACGAGCAAAAGTCTTGGTCAACTTATTAGTTCCATCATGCATTCGGAGACCAATATGGGAAGGAATCCACAGGAGACAAACTCTGACTCCATCATTGATTATTTCATTATATCTGTGTCTAGCTTCAGAGATAAGCACGTCACAGTTATGCCTGTTGTGTATTCAAATGACTACTTTTTATGTTAATTTCTTTTTGTAAAAGATGATGATAAAGTTCAATAAATGTAAGTAAGTAATTATCAAAGAAGGCACCAAGCCGGGAAGGCTATGTAGCACCATCAAATAAAGGTATTATTGAAACTTTATAGGAAAACGTTAAATCCTAAATATATCTGTATTCCTGTACTTGAAATATTGTATACTTTCCTCTCTCCATCGTACTTCTGCACCTGCTGGCAAGTGGCGCGGTGCGATGTGCAGGTGGTGTTCATTACTAGGTGAGCTGGCAGGTGGTGTTCACTGCTGTTCACCTAGCAGTAATTATAGGTACCCGGGAGCTGTTGTGGGGATGTATATCATGAGGCCCTGTATACAATGTTCACAACAGAACATTGTATAATCATTTCATGGTATACAACACATTGAGAAGGAATGAAGGTTAGATTCGAAAATTTAGTTTTTAATACGCTTACACATTTATTGAGTCTTTCCTTCACCTTCATTCAAGCACAAGGGTATTACAGTAAGTTTCTCCTTATTATTTTTTATTAATATTATTAGTTTTTTGTTATTATTTGTATTATTGTTAACAGGAAGAATGAGGGAGGGGGGGGTAATGGTTCACATGTCCACATTCCAATGCCCGCTTCCCAGGGCTGGGTGTGCGAGGGTGTACAATAAACCAAGCACCTCCGGCGGCCGCTTGTCGAAGGCGGAAGTGTAGCCTAGGCCGTTTGTCATGATAATTAGTGATGGCTCTTATTTTGATTATGGGTCCGTAATCCAGTTAAGCCTAAATTCTTAATTTATATTACAATGCTGGTAAAATACACTTCTTGATGATGAGTATGGAGTACAAATGAACTCATTGTGGATCCTATGCTCACAGGATGAGTATAGGGTACACAATGAACTACCACTCACACGATGAGTATGGGTTGCACAAGAAACTATCGCACAGAGGATGAGTACGGAGAGCAAAGTAAACAAAGATTCACACGATGAGAAAGGGTTGCACAATGTCCTTTATGACTCACAGAATGAGTATGAGGTGCACAATAAACTACAGGTAACAGGATAAGTATGGTTGCACAATAATTTACAGGTCACAGGATGGATATGGGGTGCACAAACAACTGGTAATAGGATGAGTATGGGTTGCACAATAAATTACAGGTAACAGGATGGGTATGGGTTGCACAAACTACTTGTAACAGGATGAGTATGGGATGCACAATAAATTACCGCACAGAGGATGAGTATGGGGTGTGCAAACTACTGATAACAGGATGAGTATGGGTTACACAATAAATTACAGGTCACAGGATGGGTATAGGGTTGAACAAACTACTGGTAACAAGATGAGTATGGGTTGCACAATAAATTACCGCACAAAGGATGAGTATAGGGTGCACGTAAACAGGACTCACAGGAAGGGTATGGGGTGCACAAACAACTGGTAACAGGATGAGTATGGGTTGCACAATAAATTATAGGTCACAGGATGAGTATGGGTTGCACAAACTACTGGTAACAGGATGAGTATGGGTTCACGTAATGCGACTGTTCACCTAGCAGTAAGTAGGTACTCAGGAAATAGTCAGCTTGTTGCGGGGTTACATCCTAGGCGGGGTCAGTAATTCGACCTTAAGGATGACCTTGATAAAAGCCTATCGTGTATGAATATACTGTGGCTACCTGTCCCCCCAAAAATGAATTATTATAATTATAATATTATGGTTTATAATTAAGTTCTTAAGTGTGATTATGCGTCATAATTAACATACATCTATCTTTACCTCAACATTTTATAGGTTAATTCTGTCTGTATATGATGATGATCATATACAATTAAGGTAGCATTGCAACTTTATAGGAAATTGTTAAGTCCATAATATATCTTGATTCTTATACTTGAGATATTGTTACAATAAACTTTTGAAAACAAAGTTTATATCTGTATTTAAAATATAAAACATTTTGCGTTTATCAACGCATCTCTCTGAATTACAAATTTTTTCTAAATTGTGAAGCCTGTATTGCCCGCCTGGCAGGACACTGATGCATTGAAAGTTTTCATGTGTCCGGACACCGGCGATGGTGTGGTATTGGCTATTTATTTAACCATGTCTTGGCTTTCATTTAAGATATATTTTCCTTGAAATGTAGTCACATTATCGTCTACATCTTTGTTTATGCTGACATATAGACCTTTGATGTTACTTTGCACATATGCAAATGAATTACACAATTAATTCACTTGTTTGCAGGCCTTCACACTCCCTGAGATAGCCATCACGTAACTGTAAAAAGGCATATATCTTCACTTTCACTTCAGTTATATTTATGCTAAAGTACTAACATGCAGCTTATATTTCTATCTTTATTATGACATAGAAAACTTCGTTTATTACAATATTTAGATTAAATTACATTGATCTTCGAAAGATCATAGATCCCATCGATAGGGAGAGCGTCGGCCAAGAAACCTTGTTTAAAATATGAATATTTTTCCTGTCTAATAAAATATAATCTCTGTGATGGGTTCACAAAAACTATTTTATCTCTGCATTTCTGATAACATATACAAATATAAGTTTTATTTGTGAATCTCTATTAATTAAGCAATATATCAGAGAGCGTATTGGGTTCGGTGTTCTATGAACGAAAAGGACATGGGTAGTTTAAGTAGCGAACGCATACAAGCGAATAACGATAGTATCTATATAACAAAATTATTGTCCTGTGGAGTTGATTTAACTTCCAGACACATTTTTTAAAATAAATATTAAATGTTTTGTGGCTATTTATGAAAGATATTATTACAAATACCCATTCTACTGGTTAATGTCATTAATTAAATTTGCGACAATTTGAGCAAAGAAGTGCGACGACTGGATTACTGTGTACAGGAGGCTGATATGACAGCAAACACTCTCCAGGCGACCATATATCTTGGATAAGTCGCTCCATAATTTTGTCGCTTGGACCGTCGACTTCCTATGGCGTCACCTGCTACATATTTACTTCGAATTTCGATATGAAATTACATTATTTCAGAGTGAAAATAGGTTTGATCGTGTTCTACGTGCAGCACCAACATTACAGTAAGTAAATATATCATATTTCTTCACTACTTACGTAATACTAGGAGGATTTGGGTACATTTGGGTAGATTTGGGTAGATTTGGGTAATTCTACGGACCCGTGGCGGGCTGCCACTGCCACTCAGCATACCAACTTAGTGGTTCGTTATGGTGAACATGAATGTAGATACTTATATATAGCGTCTGTATATAGTGAATAAAAGCAAAAACAGTATTGTGGGAGGAGAATGTGGGTGAGTCAGATGACTTGAGGGAGGGCGTGAGTGGCTGGCTGGTACACGGCGGTCACTCCTCGTTACTTTTTGATTCATAATAGCAACTTAGTGGTTCGTTATGGTGAACAAAACATGCAGATACTTATATATAACCTGTGTATATAGTGTAACAACCGACAAAGTATTTGTTCACTGTTTGATGAACATAATGAATCAACAATAAGCACACCATTTGTGGTTGGAAGAAAACGCTCACCGAGTGGGGGACTTATTTTAATTTTAAAATAATAATAATTAATTATTAATAAATAAATAATTAATTAAAATACAATCATAAAGATTAAATTAGATAATCCTTAACTGAAGAAGCATAATAGCTCANGGCGGCAGCCATCAGCTGACTGTGAGGTCCTACGTCTTTCTGCCTACTCACCATACAAGAAGTCCTACTCACCATACAAGCTTAGATGTACAGTTATGGTGAACAAAACATGTAAATACTTATATATAACGTCTGTATATAAAAGCAAAAACAGTATGGTGAGTGGAAAATGGTGGCAAGTCAGGTGAGGCGAGGGAAGGAGGGAGTGGCAGCCAGTGGCAGGCTGCCACTGCCACTGCCACTCAGCATACCAACTTAGTGGTTCGTTATGGTGAACACGAATGTAGATACTTATATATAGCGTCTGTATATAGTGAATAAAAGCAAAAACAGTATTGTGGGAGGAGAATGTGGGTGAGTCAGATGACTTGAGGGAGGGCGTGAGTGGCTGGCTGGTACACGGCGGTCACTCCTCGTTACTTTTTGATTCATAATAGCAACTTAGTGGTTAGTTATGGTGAACAAAACATGCAGATACTTATATATAACCTGTGTATATAGTGTAACAACCGATAAAGTATTTGTTCACTGTTTGATGAACATAATTGAATCAACAATAAGCACACCATATTTTTGAGTACAGCGATGATTCACTCATTTCATTATATAAATTTATCACACTATACACTATTGAATAATATTACAGCAAAAAAACTACGAAAAATCAATCAGAGACATTGAAATAATTAGGCAATTATCTCTTTGTGGCAACTCCGGCCTGACAGCTGGCGATCAACAGACCGCCTGGGACGCATGCTGAGTGAGCGCCTGTTTTGTGCCAGACTTCCCTGCCCTATAGCGGCCAATATATTCAACTTATGATTTTTTTATTATTTTTCCCGTGATCAGTGAACATAAATTAACAGGTTAGGAAGAAAAATAATTTTTTTTTTTTTTTTTTTTGTATGCGCCTGTGGGTGTCAAATGGTATATAGCTATGCGCCATTTAAGGGTTAAGTATGTTATTATGCTCTATTTTGTTATATATTATACAAATACATTGTTCAATACACCTGTTACTTTCACCAATGTCCACAAACTTTTTTAGGGGAAATTTCTTTTTTTTTCTTCTTCTTCTTAGTTTATTATCTGATTTTGTTGTAACATCTACATCTAGGAGAATGTGTACTTTTCCATAACTATGTGAAGAAAGAATTAAATTGGTCAAGAAATAAATCAGTTATAACTGGCAGAACTTGGTACATTTAATTTTTTTTGGCTGACTTTTTCACAGATTTCAAACTATTTTCCTTGTTTCTTTAGACTGTTTTGATTATTAGGGACTAAATTAGGACTTTTTGACTTATATAAAGTCTACCCTAAATATATCCCCTAAATCATTATAATTATTATAATTATCCCTATATTTTGTTTTTTGGGGGGTTATATTTTCTTGAATTCATTTCAACACATATTGACCTAAAACTTTCACATATTCGAGTACAAATGCCAAACAATGTTTATTAAAACATACAAGTAAATTAATGAATTAGAACTACCATATACATTGTCGATAACTTCAACTTCAATTATCTCTAAAACTAGTGTTTCCACATTGAGTCAGCTTAAAAAACCAGCATTGAATGTAATGAAATGCCATTATCTGGGTGTGACCCGGAGGCTCCCAGGAGCTATCCCAGGCTGATATGCTTATGTCAAACTTTGGCATCAATCATGTGTATGGAGCTCTTAGGCCTACCAGGGACCATGGCCAGAACCGAGCCCCCTCAGAGAGGCAAGGGGAGCAATGGCCTGTAGAAAACCCTGTGTGGTTGGAAGCATTCTATATCTGCCAGCAACCGGATCAGGCACCCAGAAAGGTAAGCGCCCCAAAACAAACCCCTATTCTGGTTAAAATTGCTACCAAAGGCAAACTAGTGGATAGAACTCCCCAACAGAAAACAAGCAAACAAGTGTGACACAACACGTCGCCGCGCCACTGTCTGCGCAGCTCCCCCCCCTCCCCGGGAGGGGGAAGGGGGAACACCAGACCCTTCACGCCGGCTACCCACACCTCAGTTCTGAGGCTGGATGTCACAAAAACAAAAAAAATGGCGACTGGAGGAAGTGAGGGATGCCGGGGAGCCTCCGGAACTCACCCAGAAAATGACGTTTCATTACATTTAACACTGGTTTTTTGGGGGAAGCCCTGTCGGCTCCTCGGAGGTAACTACCCACAGATGGAAAAAGAGAGACTTAACTGGGAGGCGGTCGTCGCTCACTCCTCAACTTGAAGTCGAGACAACTTGCTGCAACCGCCGATCCAAAGCAGCACTGGCCCAACGGGGCCCAGGGACATTTACGAGGTAACCAGCAGCCAGGACCCTGTTCGACCGCCAAAAACCCCACGCCTGAATATCAGACCAAGACGTATTCCCAAAGACGGCAGCAAGAGCCGAGAACTTACAGACCTCATGGGCACAGGGATAGACCGCAGGCTGGCTGGATTTGATAACCCTGCGGACGACCTCGTAGACCCGAACCCGCAAACAGGGAAGAAGGAAAACCGGATTAACCCAAAGCGCGTCCCCAGACACAGAAACTGTGGCGCGCAAATAACGGTTAAAGCGCCGCAACCGGACACAATGCATGATGCACCCCCGGCCATACCAACCAAGCATCAACCACCCACCGACCCCTCCGAAACACAGCATTCATTCTTCGCCAGAAAAGAAGGAGATGGCTGCAAGCGAACAAAACAATCTCCACGACTGAAGGAGCAGAAACTCCTGCACCAGAGGAGAGCATGAAGCTCCCCGACCCGACCCCCAGAGGCTAATGCCAATAAGAAAAGAGCCTTGGAGAAACAATCCCGGACCGAAGGGGCCACAACGAAACGAGGAGACGAAAGGCAAGTGAGCACTCTGTCCAAAGACCAGGACGGCTCAGGCGGTGCATGAGCAGGCCGGAGGTGAAACAATGCACGAGACAGCTTGCGAAACGGCGCAAACGTAACATCAATACCGAAGGCAAACTGAAGCGGCTCCGCCAGCACCACACGATACGAGGCGACAGTGTTAGGCACAAGATAACGATCCTGAAACAATCAAGAGAGAAAGGACAAGACCACCCTAACAGACATCGAACTAACACGACAAAGACGCAAAAAGAAACAGAAGGAAACGCAAAGACGCAAAAAGAAACAGAAACATACTACCCCCAAGAAGAAGCCCTCAGGTGGGACACCAACAAGGAGGCGCCCAAACGTCTGGCAAAACCAATGTAAGGAAGCGTCGTCGACCGTCCACTCCATGGAGAGGGGAATAAAGCGAGACAGGCCGTCGGCCAAGACATTGAACACGCCCTGCATGTGAACCGCCAGGAGAGCCAAACCCCGAGAACTCAGCAGACGAGTCATCCAAAGCGATCAACCCCAAAGAGACAAGGACCGCATCAAACCCCTGCGATTCAGGCAATAAACCACCGGGGAGCAGTCTGAATGGAGCTAAATCGTCGATCCGCGGGCGACCCGAATCTTCCGAAGAGCAAACCACACTGCCGCGAACTCCCGCACCGTGCTGTGAGGTCGACGGTAGGACAGACCCCAACGCCTCTGGGCGGCCTGGTGAGCACTGGTCACAAAGCCCCAGCCGAGAGACGACGTATCCGTGTACACATCGAGCGAGGGCTCGGGTAGGCGTCAAGGCACTGAACCCCGAAAAAACCTTAGAGGAAGCTGGCGATGCAGCACCCGACGCAAGGCCCTCAGGTGTCGAACCCAGCGATCGCGAGAGGCGCGGAAGGGGCAACCCCGAAGGAACCAGAACAGCCGACGAAGCCAAACCCGACCCAGCAGGTAGACTACCTTCGCAAAGCTCAGGCTCCAGCACAGACCCTCGAGCAACCTCCGGGTGACCCGAGGGCCCACCAGAAACAGACAAAGGCGGGACCGCAGCCGCAGGAGAGACTCCGGAGGGAGAGACAAGGAAGCGGTCCGAGTCCCAAACGAGACCCAGCCAAGTCCGAACCTGAGAGGGGACCAGATGGGACTTCCTCCAGTTCACCAAGAACCCAAACCCGGCGAGCTGGAAAAGAACCAAATCCCTGGCTAGAAAACAAGCCGACCGGCTGGGAGCCCAAACCAGCCAGTCGTCGAGGTAGGCCAACACCTGAACATCTAAGAGATGCAAACGGGCCGCTACGACCCACGTAAGGCGCATGAACACGCGAGGTGCCAGGTTCAACCCAAACGGGAGACAACGAAAGCGGTAACTTAGATGCCCCACAACAAAACAGTCAGTCCCGGAACCTTGGATGATTCGGGACATGCCAATAAGCATTCGGAGGTCCAGGGACACCATCCAAGCGTCCGGCTCCAAGAGGAGCCGAACCTGAGACAGTAGTCACCGAAAGGAGGGGCAATGAACCCAGGGGTCAGACGGGACAAGTCCAGAATCCAGATGAGCCGCAGGTCCGCGCAGTCCCGTTTCGGGACTGGAACAGACGGGAAACCCATCTGAGGGACGAGTCGTTTCGATGACGCCAAGCGAACTCACTCCAAAACGACCTGACAGAGCGCAGAGGAAGAAAC
>WNGS01018541.1:0-16954 GCA_020271785.1 Procambarus virginalis | reverse complement strand
AAAGGAAGGTCCACTACTTACCACATCATTGTGTACAGAAGAAATTCTGCAACTACCCCATTACGG
Source organism: Procambarus virginalis (assembly GCA_020271785.1). Lineage (NCBI taxonomy): Eukaryota > Metazoa > Arthropoda > Malacostraca > Decapoda > Cambaridae > Procambarus > Procambarus virginalis. The sequence goes on along the minus strand of WNGS01018541.1, from coordinate 16,888 downwards.
ATAGTATTTAATTGCAGTGCTAAAATGAGGCGAGTAGTAGTGTTTCGTTAAACGACTGTCTTCAAACTGGCCCTAGCCTAACACAAAGGCTTTACGACGTGCTGTTAAAGTTCCGTATTGGGACTTATGCATATACGGCCGACATCAGCAAGGCATTCCTTAGGGTAGGTCTTCAAGAAGAAGACCGGAACTACACAAAGTTCCTATGGATTAAGGATCCTAACGATCCGAACAGTGAATTAATCACTTACCGGTTTGCCTCTGTCCTTTTGGGCCCACGTCATCTCCTTTTCTGCTCCAAGCTACCTTGGATACGCACTTGAAGAAGTCCAATAGCCCAAACAAGACGGAAATTAGCAAAAACCTGTATGTGGATAATTTTCAAGGTACAACCAACAGTGAAAGTAAACTGTTGGACATATACCATGAGGCCAATCGAGAATTAATGGGAGCCAATATGCCTCTCCAATCTTGGGTCTCTAACAATGAAAAATTAAATCAACTGATCTCAACTGAATTTCCCGATTACCAGGTACCCGAGATGACAAAGGTACTAGGTGTCGAATGGAACACGACAACAGATCAGTTGACAATCAAGTCAGTGGAGCCTGATACCACTAACTTAACAATGAGAAAATACTATCACAAGTCAGCAAACCCTTCGACCCATTAGGACTATTAAGCCCAGTACTGATTAATGGGAAGTTGATAATACAGGAATGTTGGCAACAAAAGATAGGCTGGGATGATCTTCTAACACCTGCCCTACAAGAAAAATGGCAAGGGTTAGTAAAGATTTAAGTACCCTAGAGTCTGTCAAGTTCCCCAGGAACACAGTAGTAAATGAAAAGGAACCAATTAAGCTACATGTATTCTGTGATGCCTCAGGAAAGGCTTATGGAACAGTAGCTTACCTGGTCACAAATGGGCAAGCCAATTTGCTCACATCAAAGGCCAGAGTGGCACCTTTAAAGAAAAGATCACTGCCACAACTGGAATTAACAGCCTTACTGTTAGGAGTAAGATTGGCTCATTATTTGATCAAGGCCTTACGCCACATCCACTTTAAAGAAACAGTAGTTTGGTCAGATAATGAGGCAGTGCTACAGTGGGTTAAGAACAATAACAGTAAGAATCCTTACGTGAGTAACCGCGTTAAGGAAATACGAGAGTTGTCAGCAGGGTATAAACTAAGATATGTACCCACAAAAGAGAATCCAGCTGACTATCTCTCCCGAGGACTGACTTTACGGCAATTAACAAAGGCAGAGATGTGGTTCAATGGACCTCAGTGGCTAATCAGCGACCAGTGGCCTGAACAAAAGCCACAAGTCATTGTGACCAATGTTACTGTTCCCACTGAGAACCCAGAACCACCTCGGACTTTGGTAATTGATCCTACTCGGTACTCTGAACTGAACAAACTTATAGGTGTCACCCAAGTAGTGTTTGATTTTCTAAAGAAAATAGGAATCAAGCATAAATTCCCTAATGCCCTAAGGTATTGGGTCAAAAGAGCTCAGATCGACACATTCGGGACAGAATTTGACAATGTTCCAAAGAAGCTACAACGTGATCTGGGTCTCTGGTTAGACACTGACAATTATAACATAATCAGATGCGGAGGCCGCTTACAGCACGCTGACATAGATTTGGAAGCAAAAAATCCAATATTGCTCCCTCGTCACCACATAGTAAGCAAACTAATTGTGTTACATATACACAAATACTGCACTCTGCATGGTGGGGTATTAGATACTCTCACAGACTTAAGACAACAGTACTGGCTACCCCAAGGTAGACAGACAGTAAAATCAATAATCAAATCCTGTGTTGTTTGCCGGAGATACGAGGCCAGAGTGTGTCCATATCCTGGCCCTCCTCCACTTCCGAAGGAACGAGTCGTACATATTCGTCCCTTTGAGACTACAGGAGTAGATTTCACAGGAGCACTAACACTTACAGGCACTAAAGACAAGAAACCAGTAAAAGCTTACATCTGTCTTTTTACTTGTGCCACAACAAGGGCAGTCCATCTAGAAGTGACTCCCGATATGAGTGCCGAAGCATTCTTACAGGCTTTCCGCAGGTTTGCTTCACGTAGATCCTGTCCTAAGTTAATGATCTCAGACAATGGGTCCAACTTAGTGGCAGGAGAAGCATGTCTGAGGAAAATCTGGACACATCCAAAGGTACGCACAGCCCTAAATCAACGGCAGTGCCATTGGAAATTCATACCTCCCAGAGCACCATGGCACGGAGGCTTCTATGAACGCATGGTTGGTACGGTAAAACGTTCTCTACGGAAAACCCTACACCGCCAAAGGATTGACCTGCAGGAGCTTCAAACAGTAGTAATAGAGATAGAAGCACGAGTCAATAATCGACCACTTACCTACCTCTCTGATGATGTTTTGCAGCGTGAACCATTAAGTCCAGCTCATTTGATGTATGGTAGACCTCTCAAAACACTTGTGTCCCTTACGGACGAGGAACCAGAGGATCCTTCATATGTCAAAGAGAGTGATTTGGTTCAACGTTTCAAACATCTATCAAGGGTGATAAGTCGGTGGAATGACGTATGGACTCGAGAATACCTTACAGCTCTGAGAGAGTATCATTACGGGGCAAACAACCCCTACAACAGAATTAACTTGAACCCTGGTGACATAGTTCTGGTGGATAGTGATGGACCACGCTCAGAGTGGCCTTTAGGTCAAATAGTCTCTGTTCATCCAGACAGCCAGGGCATCTTGAGAATAGTGAAAGTGAAATGCCGAGGCAACACTACTCTCAAAACTTTAGAGAAATTAGTTCCTTTAGAACTGGCCAGGAAAAAGTGATCGCAGTCCTTACCGGGACTTCGACCCGTGTTCTTCCCCCCCGGAATTATGTCGGGAAACCGACACACTCATACACAAATAGTATAGTCTTCCCTTAACAGTATCCTCTTAAAATTAGAGAATGGGAGACTCCGTGACGTCATCGACGTCGCCGTAGTATTTACATTATTAAACCACTGTTCATACAACGGTTTAATGTCTAAATTGAATAAAAAAGTGTTCAATAAGACTGAATATAATTATTAACACCAAAATATAGCTTGATTCCCTTGTTAACGTAAATTTAACTTAGAAGTGGAAAAAATATTGGAACAACTAGGGAGGCTGAGCGTCTCTTACAGACGCCACGCTCAGACGAAAACAATAACAATGGGTGCTCGTGTGTGTTATGTTATTGGCCACATAGGATAGACCTACTCTGCCTTAAGAAACTGCCATAGCAACACCACTACTACAAATAAGAGCACTCCAGTATCCGGCTTACCAAGTATCTTTATGTTTAAATTTGTGTGCACATTTTTAACATTATTAAGATAAGTCGGTTATGATATATGAACAACACCAACACCATGTACGTGTACCCCATTTTTACAGCCCTCACATACCATGTTATACCTGTATTGATATGTTCAGGGAACAGATATTAACTCTTTGCATCCCATACAGGTAAAATTGTGACTTGGAACAGCAAGTAGCTGAGCAGTAGAACTATGCACATGTACCTAGCTGTTGCCAGCCTTGAAGGCCTCCACAGCCGCCATTGGCACCATGAGGCACAGGGCCACACCCACATAGATGCTAACATGACACGGTCTTAGCTGGCCCTTACTACAGGCTCAGATAAGGCCATTCTAGTTATTGTAGTAGTAGTATTCATAACTAGTAATAATTGTTGAAATAATAGTAGATTAGACCACCATATGTGGTATGATAAAATAATATAATTAAACTTAGGTAAACAATTTGCAGTTTAAGAAGGAGCCATTACAAAGTGGTTTAAGCTACAAATTGTCCCCCCCAATTTGTGTGAGATTAATTTCAGGCAGTTTTAACAAGTACATACAGTCCACTCAATTTCTTACCTACTAAGAAAAAAATAAGATAAACTTTAATTTACTGAAGTCAATTAAAAGAAGATATACTGCCTGGAGTTTTTACCACAACTCCATGAAGTGTAAGAACCAAAGAATTCTTAGATGGTCTTTGATTTTACAAGAGTTCAACATAGTCATTAGACATATCCCTGGAAGGCAAAATGTAATTGCTGCTGCTTTATCTAGAGGATTCCTCATTGCAGTGCCTTAATATAAATTGTGCTATACCTAAGATGTGTACCTTTTGGTTATTTTCAAATGTGTCATTTAATGAATTGTTTATACAATGATTATGTGTTGTTGTTAGAGTACTCAATGCTATACATTTATGCAGTCAAAAAATGAAATCAACCTTCAGTTAATTTCATTTTTTTTAAGGGCCGGGAAGGATGTTATGAATCTGTGTTTGACTCTAACATTCATTCCCGCTAAATATGTATGTCCATTATTTCTTTTCCCCGTTAAGTAAATATAACATGGTATCCAGTTGTATTCCAGTATACTTATGTTTAGGTATGTTTGATTTAATTGTAGCATGCTGTAGTGTGCCTGTATTGAATATTGTGTTAGGCTATTGCATGTTCATTCCTGTGGGGGGGGGGGGGAGTAGGTAGCGTCTCACTGGAGGGATGACCATATTTAAGATTGCTCCAGTGGCTGGCTGTATTTCAAGCTAGAGTTAATGTTTCATCATTGAAATTATTCCTGTTATTGATTGTACTTAAACTCTTTTACACCTTAGCAGTGTCATATACACATAAGTTTAATTATAATAATGTTCCTAAGTACTATTCTCTGAGAGCAGAGTATCAAGAGATTTCAAGTAGGTTTTAGTATGATTTTGTGGTAGACGCCATGCTGTGCTTGCTGGAGGAAGCCAGTCGCACGGGTAGAGCAGGCAGTAAAAACATGTTTGAGATAAGTTGGTAGATTTTTTTTTATTGCTTAGTTTACAAAGCTGATTTCCTGGTTAGACTATTATGCGCTTACTCATCTATTCATTTATGTTGTAATTAAATTATTTATGTGTTACAGTGATATTGTAAGATTAATTACTGGTGTATTAATATTTCTGGCTACCTGCATTTTTCCATGTATGTTATTTGCATGTTCTTTCTTACCCTTACCTTAAGTAAGGGTAACAAAGAACTTAACAAATTGCTATGTTAAGTTAACAGTTGTTTTTTAATTAAACCCCTAGACATTATTGAGGCAGGCCGAACATTATTATATGTTACCAACTGCAACAGAGGAACCATACCCAGAGGTCGAGGGTCATAACAGTCGCCACTTACACAATGAGTATGAGTCGCCCACTGTCACCATGAGTAATTGTCGCCCCTCACACAATGAGTATGAGTCTACCCTCACACCACGAGTATGTGTCGCCCCTCACACTATGAGAATGTGTAATCCCTCACATGATGAGTATGTGTCGCCCCTCACACCATGAGTATGAATCATCCCTAACACAATGATAATGAGTCATCCAGTTGTTAGTGCAACTGGTCTATAAAGAATTATAGACCAGTTGCACTAACGTCCCACATATTAAAAGTATTTGAGAGAGTGATCAGGAGTCAGGTCACTAGATTCATGGAAACCAATGACCTCCACAATCCAGGCCAACATGGATTTCGAGCGGGAAGAACATGCCTCTTACAGTTACTTGACCATTATGACAAAATCACTGAGGCATTAGAGAAAAAACATAATGCAGATGTCGTGTACACAGATTTTGCAAAGGCATTCGACAAATGTGACCATGGAGTGATTGCACACAAAATGAGGTCAATGGGTATAACTGGTAAAGTAGGACGCTGGATACTCAGTTTCCTGTCGAACAGAACACAAAGAGTAACAGTCAATCAAGTAAAATCGAGTCCGAATACAGAGAACATATACGACACGCATAGACGAGATAAAGCACCTAAATTATTGGGATCGTCTCAAAGCTCTCCAAATGTACTCACTAGAAAGGAGACGAGAGAGATACCAAATAATATACACATGATAAATACTGGAGGGACAGGTCCCAAATCTGCACAGTAAAATAACAACGTACTGGAGTGAACGACATGGAAGAAAATGCAGAATAGAACCAGTGAAGAGCAGAGGTGCCATGGGCACAATCAGAGAACACTGTATGAACATCAGAGGTCCACGGTTGTTCAACGTCCTACCAGCGAGCATCAGAAATATTACCGGAACAACCGTGGACATCTTCAAGAGGAAACTAGATTGTTTCCTTCAAGGAGTGCCGGATCAACCGGGCTGTGGTGGGTATGTGGGCCTGCGGGCCGCTCCGAGCAATAGCCTGGTGGACCAACCTCAATCTCTCACAAGTCAAGTCTGGCCCCGGCCGGGCTTGGGGAGTAGAAGAACTCCCAGAACCCCATCAACCAGGTATCAACCAGGTACCCAAATCCTACTAGCATTACGTAAGTAATGAAGAAATATGGTATATTTACTTACTGTAATATTGGTGCTGCACGTAGAACATGATCAAACCTATTTTTACTCTGAAATAATGTAATTTCATATCGTAATTAGAAGTAAATATGTAGCAGGTGACAAAAAAAGGAAGTCGACGGTCCAGGCGAGAAAATTGTGGAGCGACTTATCCAAGGTATATGGTCGCTTGGAGAGTGTTTGCTGCCATATCAGCCTCCTGTAACACTGTGATCCAGCCGTCGCACTTCTTGTTCAAATTGTCGCAAATTTAGTTAATGATATTAAGAAGTAGAATTGGTATTTGTAATAATATCTTTCATAAATAGCCACAAAACATTTAATATTTATTTTTAAAAATGTGTCTGGAAGTTAAATCAACTCCATAGGACAATAATTTTGTTATATAGATACTAACGTTATTCGTTTGTATGCATTCGCTACTTAAACTACTCATGTCCTTTTCGTTCAATGAACACCGAACCCTTCATGCTCTCTGATAGATTGTTTAATTAATAGAGATTTACAAATAAAACTTATATGTTATCAGAAAGGCAGAGATAAAATTGTTTTTGTGAATCCATCACAGAAATTATATCTTATTAGAGAGGAAAGATATTCATATTTTAAACAAGGTTTCTTGGCCGACGGTCTCCCTATCGATGGGAATTATGATCTTTCGAAGATCAATGTTAATTTATTCCAGAAATTGTAATAAACGAAGTTTCCTGTCATTATAAAGATAGAAATATAAGCTGCATGTTAATACTTTAGCATAAATATAACTGTAGTGAAAGTGAAGATATATATGCCTTTTTAGAGTCACTTGATGGCTAGCTCAGGGACCCAATAAGCACGAGCCAATCAATTGTATAAATCATTTGCATATATGCAAAGTAACATCAAAGGTCTATATGTCAGCATAAACACAGATGTAGACGATAATATGAAAACATTTCAAGGAAAATATATCTTAAACGAAAGCCAAAGTATGGTTAAATAAGTAGCCAACACAACACCATCGCCGGTGTCCGGACACATGAAAACTTCCAATGACCCAGTGTCCTGCAGGCGGGCAATACAGGCTACACAATTCAGAAAAAAAATTGTAATTCGGAGAAATGCGTTGATAAACGCAAAATGTATTATATTTTATATAGAGATATAGAATTATTTTCAAACATTTATTGTAACAATATCTCGAGTATAAGAATCAGGATATATTTTGGATTTAACAATTTATTATAAAGTTGCAATGCTACCTTAATTGTATATAATCATCATCATATACAGACAGAAATTAACTTATAAAATATTGAGGTAAATATAGACGTATGTTAATTATGACGCAGGAGCGCTCTTAGGAACTTAATTATAAACTATATTACTATAAATATAATAATTCATAGTGTTGGGGGACCGGAAGCCACAGTATATCCATACATGATAGGCTTTTATCAATGTCATCCCTAAGGTCGAATTACTGACCCCGCCCAGGATGCAACCCCACAACAAGCTGACTATAACTCTTGAGTATCTACTTACTGCTAGGTGACCAGTCGCATTACGTGAAAGGAAATGTACCCAACCATTTCTGTCTCGTCCAGGAATCGAACACGGAATTCTCGATTGTGCGTCGAGAACGAACACAACTGTGCTACTATATATATATATATATATATATATATATATATATATATATATATATATATATATAGCGACATACATAAGGCGATACAGTTAGCATTGCCGGCATTCTTATCCTCGACCAGTGCTACAAGTGAATTAGTGAAGGAAATACTACCAGAATACCTAAGGAACTCCATTGGGATTCGTGATCCCAAATTTGTGGAAGGAGCTGGTCGGTGGGACACACTCGCCAATTCACACACCCGACCATTCTTAGACGAAGAGTTTAAGAATATTATAATATGTACGACGTGCTTTGTTACGGCAAACTTCCAAAAAACTCAGTGGGTAACAAAGCTTGAGACCAATCGAATCAATATTCTTAAACTCTTCGTCTAAGAATTCTGGACTCACAAAAATATTGATTCGATTGGTCTCAAGCTTTGTTACCCACTGAGTTTTTTGGAAGTTTGCCGTAACAAAGCACGTCGTACATATTATAATAATATATGCAGTGAAAGAATTCGCCCAAAGAATGTGTAATGTTTACCATATTTCTTTGGGTTTGAGAATATTGCCAAGGCTTTGAAACTTTTTAACATACATGTAATGTTTAGCTACGAAAACACTGTTGGTAAGCTATTAGTTAGGAACAGCCCTCGTAGTGATAATTGTGTCATTTATAAAATACCTTGTAAAGACTGTAATAAGTTCTATGTTGGGCAAACATCTAAAGATTTGAAATGTAGAATATCGCAACATAAATACTCTGTAAGACAGGGCCAATTGTCTAATGCTCTGTTTGTTCATTTGTCAGAAGATGCTCACCGAATTGATTGGGAGATGGCTTCTTCAATAACAAATTGTAAAAGCACCTATAATAGAAACATAATTGAATCTGCTTTGATACAGATCACAAAAGAAAGTAATTTGAACATTAGCAGTGGTCTATATAACTTAGATCCATTTTTAATAGATCAATTAAAGGGCGATTTAAGTAGGATCATTGGAGCACATTTGTCTCACTAATTCATTGTATATATTTACTATTGTATGCTATAATTACCTTTACGGGTTATTCATGCCCGTACCCCAGAATCATGGAGAGTACCCCAGAATCTGAAAGTAAATATATATATATATATATATATATATATATATATATATATATATATATATATATATATATATATATATATATATATATATATATATATATATATATATATACATAAATATATATATATATATATATATATATATATATATATATATATATATATATATATATATATATATATATATATATATATATATATATTTACTTTCAGATTCTTTACTTTAAAATGCATAACGTTTTGAATACTTCTTGTATTCATCATCAGATCTAAAAGAAAATAGAAATCACAATCAAATAAGAGGCAAAACAAAGAACTCATTTCTTTTAGATCTGATGATGAATACAAGAAGTATTCGAAACGTTATGCATTTTAAAGTAAAGAATCTGAAACAAGATGTTCAGTATATCCTTGGTTTTCCTATTTATTTTAAAATATATATATATATATATATATATATATATATATATATATATATATATATATATATATATATATATATATATAAATATATATATATATATATATTGTCGGGGTGTCACGGTTCTCGTTAGTGAAGGGTTAAAGCAACGGTAGACTGGATCTCCTCTCCAGGTGGTTGCTCCGACAATAACCCTTACTCACCGTCGTTCTACGGGTCTTCCCTCCATCCTCTAGGCTCCACTGCACACCCCCGGAGAGTACCCCAGTCGATCTCACAACCGGCCTTAAGTTGCAAGATGAGTGGAGGCACAGATCGTTCCCTCAATCTGTGGCCCGCCCCGACACAGAACTCTTACACAGCCTTCAAGGTCGCCAACTGGTGTTTTTAGGTGTCCAGTAACACAGCAGTGGTGAGGTGTAATTGTGGTAAGAGCAATTTCAAATAGTATGGTATCAGGCAGGTCACTCTGTTTTACTTCATTACACGGTCACAAGATCAATGGAGGGGATGATATCAAACACCAAAGAGTTTTGGTATTTTACTTAAACGACAACGAGAAATATATATGCATCAATGTATCAGGAACAATGTATGACAGTTGCTCAATCCGCAGCAGAATAATCTGGAGCGCACCGATATGGCAACACCCGACAGCGCCACGCGTCACCTGTCAGATATCAGCTGACCGGGGCCCTCGCGATCGTGAGAACAGACTAGTACTTGTTTTCTAATTCTATCACGATCCCCGTTTATTTAACTTTTCACAAAACACTGTATTTAACATTCACATGGCATACTTATGATTTCACTGGCCTCACGATCAATATCTTATTCACACTGCACTCACAGTGACTTTTCACCGTACCAAAAGATTACTCTATTCTTAATAATATTTACTGTGAATGCACTCGCTTGATCACTGAACTTTTCTTTATATCTATACTTTCTCTTAAAGAGATATCACTGGCAATCACTTCACGTATATGATATTATTCAGTACACAGGCATGTACATAGATAAATCAGTAATCGAATTACAGGCATATATATATATAAATCATGGAGATCAATACACAGGCATTTATATCAATAAATCATGGAGATCAATACACAGGCATGTATATCAATAATCATGGAGATCAACACACAGGCATTTATATAAAGTTTGGGCTCAATAGCCTAGTACCAATATCTGGTTTACTACCAATATATATAATAATAATAATCACAAGAAGTGAATTAGTCACAGTAAATTCCTTAATGAATCTTGGTGCTTGCACACACCCACAGAGATATATATGTAAACTGATACTGTGAGCGCTCTGGGTAGCCTCACCACACACTGTGCTCTCTGTGACTTAGACTCAAGTGAGACTTGCTCACGACATATAAAATATTCTGACAAGTATATATATAGCTAACTAAAGGGGAAATGGGAGGGTAACTGTAAACACCTACTTCACCTATCCTAGGATGACAGTTGGGTTGTAGCTCCTGGTCCAGGCTCTCGCCTCGTACACCCTCCAGAAACACAAGCCAACGCCTTAGGATTTTCGCGTCTCGCCGCTTTCTGTACACTGCAGGTCTGTGCTCCTTCCCTACAGTACGTCGCCGGGTTGAAGTCGGTCTCCTGGCCGTCAACTTTCCTCCCAACTACGGCAGCCAGCCTACGTCTCGGCGGTCGTCGCACGTTTCCCAATTAGTCCTTGTCACTGTACTCCCAGAGGAACTGCTTCTCACCACTACGAAGTCACTGTGAAGTTATCAGCCGTCCCAGACGATAGACGATACTGCTTAAGCTCCACACGCACAGCACCCGACTTCAGAGCACTTGAAGCTCACTTCACTGTCAATTCCCTCGTCGTCTAGATATGTTACTAGGTATTTGGGAAGACTTCGCGACGTGCTTGCATCCAACTGTTGACTCGTAGGGTTCCACAAAGGTATGGTTACTGTCAAACTTGACAGGATCGTCGATCACACGTTCAACCAAGTTGACAAGGTGGTCAACTCGATTCACTCACTGTGGATTGGCCCGGCCACTAAGCTGTCTCTTATACTGGTGAACTGCCAAGGACGTCACACACGACGATGCCTGGCCCACTTCTTGCAACGCACCTGTTCCGGAGCACTTGTTGCTCAATATTCTGTCAATTCCTTATCTGAGCCACATCTGGGTTGCAGGAAGACCTCACAGAGTGCGCGCTAACAACTGGAAACGCTTACATCCACCTGAGTTCGGTAAATCCGTCACTCTGACAGGATGACCGATCGCACGTCCTGCCTCTCGGACGTGTCGTGAAAGACTGATAGCGCTAAGGCGCCACCACGGCTGGAATCCCCTGCCTATGTGACGTCACATTTTCCAAAGTCGGTTTTCATTGGCTCCCAGTGCCACGTCGCTGACGGTGACCAATCTGGCGACACTGACGTCACACAGTTTTGGCGGGAGAACAGACTCGCCAGCGCCATTTTGGCTCCCTAAAGGGCCTATCCCACAGGCCAAAATGTCTTATTTCACAAATTTCTCGGCTCTTCGAGAATACTACTCTCTCCCACATATGTTCAATTGATGCCTGCAACGTAGAGAACGCTCGGGAATAGTGGACATGACTCTTACAGCAGGCGTGGGAGAATTAGAAGGGGGGAACACCGTCACATACCCCTCCCCTTAAAATAAGAGTCATGTCTGGTTAGTGCATGCGGGACAACGCATCTGCGACTACGTTGTCCTTTCCACTGAAAATCTTGGCTTCCAGCCAGTATTGCAGCCGCCAATGTGTGACACTCCTCATGTGTCTGCAGACCGTCTTCAAGGTCATCCTGGGCGTCCACTGCTTACCTATTACGGACCGAGGGCTCCACACCTCGCGTCCGTTCACCAGCTGGAACTGTGAGAAGTTTAACGGTTCTGCCACTGCTTTGCGAATGGCCAACAAAACAGGGTCCGCTGTCTCTTCCCACTCGTCTTCCTGCCCTAGCAGAACATTCTCAGAGCTGTCTCCGAGGTGGAGTGGAATCTTCCGACCGCCCCCTTCGACTGCGATCGGTAGGGCGACGACCGAATCTGCATCACTCCCCAACTCGTCATGTTCGTCTGACACATTCAGACCGGAATATTTTCCACTGTCAGCCTGATTTTCCCTGGGCCTCCTCACCCAAGAGAAAAGATGTTGTAGTTGCCCAGCCACTTCTCTCGACGTTGAACGTCGCATCGTGGTCACCCTAGGCGACCCGCAGAGTCAACAGCGTGCAACGGACTCAACACTGCCGCTCTGCACTTGGCTGGCAACGCTACTTGGTCTCTCGTACCTGGAGAGGCTTTTCCGACCTCCATCCTTACAGGTTTACACTGTCTTACTAATATGCCTTCTTGCCTGTTAAAGTGAGTAGCTTTCTCGGGACCAATACGTCCTCCTTTGACCTTACAAATCAACTTGGGGATTCTGCCTGCTGCACCTCCTCGAGACGAGTGCGATCCACCCCAGGAGAACCGGTGAGGGTCACCTGTACCTCACCTTCTGGGCTGCCTTCGCCCTCCACTCGCTCTCCGGGTTCCATAACGAGGTGATCAATTCCCAGGCCGGCGGACGTCTCCTCGTCGGCCTTATCAGATCCACGTCCTCCTCGTCCGTCGCACTGCCTCGGAATCATAGCACAGACAGGGAACGCCTCCATGGCGACTCCTTTCTCGTCCCCGCAGGCGTCGAACACTCCGCCTTTTTTCTCGAAGTGCTCCAAGCACTCCTCGTCCTTCACGAGGTTCGGTAGGACACGTCCTCCACATGCGTCATTTCCCAAAATGACCTGTGCCTCCCTCGTGGGCATCGTCGCACAGACCCCCACTACTAGGGTTTGGCATCCATAATCCGAACTCAGGGTTACCTGGTGTAGGGGCATCTGCACTGGGCCTCCCACAGTGTTCACACTTGCCTCTCCTACACAGGTATTCTCGTGACACTCAGGGAAAAAGGTTCTGCTCACCAGGGTAAATTCCGCCCCAGTATCTCTCAGCATCATTACCGGGATGGGGTCTGCGTCCCCCACCCTTACAGTTCCCTCACGCACGAATGGGTTAGCCTCTTTCTTCCTAAGTACGGGTCCATCCCGCACTCCTTCAGCTAACTGGTCCTCTACCCGTACAAAAGCAACGTAACCCCGCTGCTTAGGACGCCTGCATTCGCGCGCCATGTGTCCTATTAACCCGCAGTTGAAGCAGCGGATCCTTCTCCTCCCGCGGACTTCTCTTGCGCCTTCCAAAGACTCATGCTCAGCTTCTCCGGCCGTAACGATAACAAGATCTCTTGAGCTCTCCCTCGGTGACTTCTTCGGCGGTTCCACAGCACTCTTCTGTCCTCTGCTGTCTCCATTCGAGGGGTAGGACCTGGGAGAACTCGGTCCCGTCCTCCATCCGTCCGACCTTCTATTACTTCTCCCATAGCTAGAGAATACGGGCGGTCGGTGCTGTCCCTCTCGATGTGGACGTAAAGCTTCTTCTAGCATGTCTGCTCGATCGGCCGCGGCTCTCAGGTCCTTGATGTCCGCCTCCTTTACTCTCACCCTAATCTCGGGAGAGAGCACGGACATGAACTTTTCCATGACCATCAGCCCCTTGATGTCTTCAGCCGATCTTGCTCCTTCTGACTCCAGCCATTTCAAGAATTTCCTTTCCATGTCCCTCGCCGTCTCCGCATACGATTTTCTGGCGATCGGGTACATTCTCTGAACCTTTTCTATAGCACTCCGGCGTCAGCTTGAACGAATGGAGCACGGCCCGTTTTACTGCATCATAGTTGGTACATTCCTGGAGGTCGAGCATATTGTAAGCTTCACGAGCTTCACCAGTGAGCCTTCCCTGAACTAGCTCCGCCCACTCTGCCCTCGGCCACTTCTTCAACGTAGCGACCCTTTCGAAATGCTCGAAGAAGCCCTCAGCCTCATTAGGCACGAAGACGGGCAAATCCCTCTCTCTCACTCGGCGGTCTTCCTGCTGTTGTGGTGGGGCAGTTGGAACTAGTCCTAGCTCAGCTCGCTTCAGCTCAATCTCCTTGTTCGCTTCAACCTCCTGCAGCTTCGTCCTAGCATCTATTTCGCGCTCCTTCAGCTGTTTTTCTCTTTCTTGCTTCTTCTCGTTGCTGCTGTGCCTCTCGTTCTTCTCTGCGCAGCTGTGCTTCTCTTTCTGCTTCCTCGCGCTTCAGCTGTGTTTCTCTTTCTTCTCTGCGCAGCTGTGCTTCTCGCTCTGCTTCCTCGCGCTTCAGCTGTGCTTCTCTTCTCTTCTCGTTGCAGCTGTGCTTCTCTTTCTTCTCTTTGCAGCTGTGCTTCCCTTTCTTCTCTGCGCAGCTGTGCTTCCAGTTGCAGCCTCATTATTTCCAGCTTGACACTGCGCCTGCTGCCACTGGATCCCCGGCTGCTGCCACCGATACTCAGGTTCTCTCCCACACTGGCAGGTGTCTGTGGCCGTTCCTCTCCGAAGGCTTCATCACGTGCCTTGAGCTGTGCCATGATCTCAAGTCTTCTTTCTCCCACTTTGGAAGCTCTCAACTTGATCCCAAAGTGGTCGGCGATCGTCTGCAGCTGTGCCTTGGTGCACTCCTCCAGTACTTGTTCGTCTCTCGTGTCGATAAAACTGGCTACTTTATCATCCTCCATCTTGTGACTATGAGTGAAAACTTAGGCCTGATATCTAATACCACAATTACAACCTTGATCTTGCTCGTTATCCTGGCAAGGTCGCCAATGTCGGGTGTCACGGTTCTCGTTAGTGAAGGGTTAAAGCAACGGTAGACTGGATCTCCTCTCCAGGTGGTTGCTCCGACAATAACCCTTACTCACCGTCGTTCTACGGGTCTTCCCTCGATCCTCTAGGCTCCACTGCACGCCCCGGAGAGTACCCCAGTCGATCTCACAACCGGCCTTAAGTTGTAAGATGAGTGGAGGCACAGATCGTTCCCTCAATCTGTGGCCCGCCCCGACACAGAACTCTTACACAGCCTTCAAGGTCGCCAACTGGTGTTTTTAGGTGTCCAGTAACACAGCAGTGGTGAGGTGTAATTGTGGTAATTGTGGTAAGAGCAATTTCAAATAGTATGGTATCAGGCAGGTCACTGTTTTACTTCATTACACGGTCACAAGATCAATGGAGGGGATGATATCAAACACCAAAGAGTTTTGGTATTTTACTTAAAAGACAACGAGAAATATATATGCATCAATGTATCAGGAACAATGTATGACAGTTGCTCAATCCGCAGCAGAATAATCTGGAGCGCACCGATATGGCAACACCCGACAGCGCCACGCGTCACCTGTCAGATATCAGCTGACCGGGGCCCTCGCGATCGTGAGAACAGACTAGTACTTGTTTTCTAATTCTATCACGATCCCCGTTTATTTAACTTTTCGCAAAACACTGTATTTAACATTCACATGGCATACTTATGATTTCACTGGCCTCACGATCAATATCTTATTCACACTGCACTCACAGTGACTTTTCACCGTACCAAAAGATTACTCTATTCTTAATAATATTTACTGTGAATGCACTCGCTTGATCACTGAACTTTTCTTTATATCTATACTTTCTCTTAAAGAGATATCACTGGCAATCACTTCACGTATATGATATTATTCAGTACACAGGCATGTACATAGATAAATCAGTAATCGATTACACAGGCATATATATATATAAATCATGGAGATCATACACAGGCATTTATATCAATAAATCATGGAGATCAATACACAGGCATTTATATCAATAATCATGGAGATCAATACACAGGCATTTATATAAAAATTCTGGGCTCATAGCCTAACACCAATATCTGGTTTACTACCAATATATATAATAATAATAATCACAGGAAATGAATAGTCACAGTAAATTCCTTAATGAATCCTGGTGCTTGCACACACCCACAATAGATATATATGTAAACTGATACTGTGAGCGCTCTGGGTAGCCTCACCACACACTGTGCTCTCTGTGACTTAGACTCAGGTGAGACTTGCTCACGACATATAAAATATTCTGACAAGTATATATATAGCTAACTAAAGGGGAAATGGGAGGGTAACTGTAACACCTACTTCACCTATCCTAGGATGACAGTTGGGTTGTAGCTCCTGGTCCAGGCTCTCGCCTCGTACACCCTCCAGAAACACAAGCCCGCCTTAGGATTTTCGCGTCTCGCCGCTTTCTGTACACTGCAGGTCCGTGCTCCTTCCCCTACAGTACGTCGCCGGGTTGAAGTCGGTCTCCTGGCCGTCAACTTTCCTCCCAACTACGGCAGCAGCCTACGTCTCGGCGGTCGTCGCACGTTTC
>WNGS01018539.1:0-7500 GCA_020271785.1 Procambarus virginalis | reverse complement strand
TGGACAAGTTGGTCGGGTGTGTGAATTGGCGAGTGTGTCCCACCGACCAGCTCCTTCCACAAATTTGGGATCACGAATCCCAATGGAGTTCCTTAGGTATTCTGGTAGTATTTTCTTCACTAATTCACTTGTAGCACTGGTCGAGGATAAGAATGCCGGCAATGCTAACTGTGTCGCCTTGCGAATACCTATACCCCGAGTCTAACTGGGAGCGTTGCTTGGTCCCACTGGTCATCTTGCAGGGAGAGGTTTAACACTTTCATAGTTATTGTCTTTAGGAGTGAATCGTATTCCGTTAATTTTGGGCTGTCAAAAGAAGGAGCACACCTGAGGAAATAGGTAAGTCTGGGCAAGGCCAGGCACCTTGTAAGAAGGTACAACGCATCATGAGCATCCAAAGCCCCTATTCGGCCTCCATCCTCCTCAGGTCTTTAAGCTTTTCTTCGAGGACTACCTCAATGGCGTTCGAGCCCAGAGGTGCCCCTAGCAGCACACTGTCGGTGGGAGCGATCACTTGGCTCCTGGCAATAAGATTTGTACTGCATTTATGATTGGTTGGTTGGACGAGATGATTTCACACTTTGATGGATTTAGTGTAAGGCCTAACTCCTCTCCCCTAGATTCACTAGCTGAAGATCTCCTAGCAGGGATTCCTGTGTCCCTGCCAGGGTGCCATCGTCCAGGAACCAGATGTTGAATTCGCTGGACAACCTACTTGTGACCTCCTTAGCTGCCATGCAGAAAAGAAAAGGGCAAGTGGGTCTCCCTGCTGGACACTTCTGCTGCGGAAACAACTTCATGTTCCCCAAACAACAGTGTCGATTCCCTACTGTAACCCTGCTGAAACGAAAGGAAGTAGACAAGGAAAGCTGGTTCGAACTGCTTCCAGTACCACATCCTTTTTTACCTGGTTGAAGGCATTTTTAAAGTCTAATTTAATTAATGCCTTATTTACTGGGAGGTCCTTGATATAGGCTCGTGCTGCATGAGCTGCTGCTTCACAGCCATGGGGGACACCAAACCTAGTTGATGGGGTCGAAGCATCGTTGCAGCGTCTATGCTGATTTTTCTGACAGCTGCCCTAGCAACAAGGCGCCGAAGTGTGTTGCCCACGGCAATGGGTCTGACTCCACCATCCTTCTTCTTAAGGGCACAAAGGGATGCTCCGAAGAAGAACGGTTTAATTGTATCTGGGATCAACCCGGAGAGACAGTCGTTGACAAACTTCGTGATCTCTGACAGTGTGTCTCGGCAACTTCGCCGAGAACTGGGTTTGTCATCTCCTTGAGGTGCTGAGGTCTTACTCCAGTGTATCCCCCTGCTGAGCCTGGTGGAAATGACATGATGGCTTTGTATACCTCTGATGCTTGGAGGAATAGAGGTCCCATGTCTGGGGCATTTGTGTCCCGAGCAGTGGGTTCCCATGGTACTCTGGGAGGGTGCTTCTCTCTCAGTGAGTCGGCAGTTGCTGTATCTCTAGGGGCGATTGTTTCTTCACTGGTAAGTAACCTAATTGCCCCTACTGTGTTGCCCTCTTCAATTTTCTTGGTCACTTGTGTTCCAAGCTTAAAATTATCATTGGAACTCTTGGGTCTTCCACGACGGTTTTTGCGTTGAGGAGGGATGGGGATCAAGTTGTCAGCTCTGGGAAATTATTTATTGCCCTAGTGACTGATGAGGCTAGTGACTTGCCTCCTCTTGCAGGTACGCCTAAGCAAATATTGCCAAACAGGAGCAAATTATGCCATGCTTTGATGGTGGCTGCAGCATTAAGATTTTCAGACCGTTCATTCACTTTCCTTAGAAGGTCTGTATATTTCCCTGCTGCGAATGGGCGCGCAGCTTTAGGAATGTGGGGAAGAGTTCTGGTGGTGGATGCTTTGATGGCCCCCAGGAGGTCATCTGATGACATGAAGTTTGCTGGGATGTGTGGGGGTGCCGGGGGGGCCTGTGGGCCTTCCCTCTCTACAGGTAACGTCCATGAACCCTCACAGCCGTTGTGCAGACGTAGGGTTCCATCGTTTCTAAGGCTGTGAGCTTCCTCACAAACCCGACACGTTCCTCTGAGTCTGGGTCCCCCTCTGGGTGCGCCTCTGGGTACATTGTTCCCAGGACCGTGTTCTTGGCTGAGGGGTTCCTGGTTAGTTGGGGGAGTCCCCTCCGTCCCCCGGGCGGGCTGTGACATAGGCGTGGCGTGGGAGGGTGATCACGGGTGGTGGCGGCAGGGGTAGTTAGCCGTCCCTCGCACTCACCACTCATGTGGGTACTTGTGTCTCCCTCCCTTTTGGGAAGAACCTGAATGCTTGCTGTGACCTGTGCCATATCTGGGTGCATGGAGGGTGACACATCTCTGCAACAGGCACTGTGTGGGCGGTGAATAGGTGGGTGGGAGACGCCCAGCCGCAGGGTGGGTGGGGTGGGATGGCAGGAGGTACAGTGTGCGGTGAGGCCGGCTCGCGGGGAGGGGGTGGGGTTGACCGGACACCGCTCGCCTTGAGGGGAGAGGGGGGGGTCTGGGTGACACTTAAACACTGGTACAATTTACTTGTATATCACTGCACAATGGTGAATGAATCATACACTTGTAGACTGACACACTGTGAGCTCCATTAACACTAAACATGATTGCTAATTTCTGTTTTTCTTTTCCAAACATATTTATATAATCACTGGGTGGCACATGGATGACCCCCCCTCGCCGCACCGCACAACAACACCCCCTCCCCCCCACACCTTCACTGCGGGAGGCCTACTGGGCGCCGCCGTGGCCCTCACTGCCCTTATATTCCACACTGTAAATTCACCTGTTTTGGTCCATTTTTGTTGAGATGGTCCACTCTGGGCACTTGCCGTCCACTCCTGCACCTTCCCAGGATATTCACACAGCACCTTGTGAAGGCTAGGCTCGGTGGCGCCAGGATGTCACTAGGTATGGCTCAGTAAACAACAGAGCCTCCCTCCACAGAGGACAGAGGTATATATATATATATATATATATATATATATATATATATATATATATATATATATATATCACTAAGAACTCTTTGACCCGGCCAGGATTCGAACCCATGCCGTCCAGGATCACCCCTAAACGTACACAGTACCGTGACCACCGCACCAATGATTGTCTATAAGGATTGGTCAGTCTTGGCGCTTATTAACTAAGCTCCCTGACTGACCAACCCCCGACGACACTCATGGTTCCATTTGGGTACAGTTTTTCATCAAATTCTGGCGCATGCACTGAGTCTATCATGTGTGAGAAAGCTGCATGAACGCGCAAGCCGCTTTCTCACACATGATAGACTCAGTGCGGCCCGTGCATGCGCCAGAATTTGATGAAAAACTGTACCCAAATGGAACCATGAGTGTCGTCGGGGGTTGGTCAGTCAGGGAGCTTAGTTAATAAGCGCCAAGGCTGACCAATCCTTATAGACGATCATTGGTGCGGTGGTCACGGTACTGTGTACGTTTAGGGGTGATCCTGGACGGCATGGGTTCGAATCCTGGCCGGGTCAAAGAGTTCTTAGTGATATATGGCTTGCGCGTTCATGCAGCTTTCTCACACACACACACATATATATATATATATATATATATATATATATATATATATATATATATATATATAATGCTTCATTTCCGTTAAGATGCTTTAGTCTCACATTATCATAGATTTTTTGGGGCATTGTTATTCGATCTTATTTCCTGCCCGAAACGCTGCGCGTACTAGTGGCTTTACAGGATTATAAATAACATGCTATATATTCTCACAAATGTACCTTCTTGTATATAAATAAATAAATCTATTCACTTATCCAGACGAACATATTGGTGTGACCACTAACCTCAAATGAGTGGAATCTGAGAGCCACCTGATAGCCCTCAGGGACGGTGATCTTCCAGATGCACTCCTTGTTGGGTCTGTAGTCGTCTGGGTAGTTAGGGCTCTCGAGGTGACCCTCCTCCATGGACAGCTCGCCTCCACACACGGCTGAACATCGCACGGCGCACAGGCACCACCGTTCAAAAAGGGGACCCCTAGATTAGGTCAGGCGACGTCATCACTGCACTCTTTGTAAACAATCTTAATCCTAACGTCTCTATAACCTGCCCGAAGTGTGTCGTGTTACTCTGACGTCACGGGGTTATCTACGAGGGACCTGGTAGGGACCTTAATATAACTGTAAGAAGAGGGGAAGGATGAGGATGGAGGGATGGGAAATAAGGAGGGAGTGAAGGATACATATAAAGGAGATCTTGATGACGTATCCCGGCAAGATCTGGAAGGTGCCTCAATACCACCATACCCTACGTATGTAGGGTATGGTGGTACCCTAAGAGGGGTACATACCCTCTTAAGTACCAATTCTCACGAACTAAATAAATAAATAAATGAAACATTAAATGAAGAATTTGACCAGACCACACACTAGAAGGTGAAGGGACGACGACGTTTCGGTCCGTCCTGGACCATTCTCAAGTCGATTGTCAAGACTATCGACTTGAGAATGGTCCAGGACGGACCGAAACGTCGTCGTCGTCCCTTCACCTTCTAGTGTGTGGTCTGGTCAAATTACTTTAGCCACGTTATTGTGACTCATCGCCTGCGTAAACCAAGAAATATGACAAGTGAAAATGGTCGTCACTAAGAAGAACTTACCTTCATAGGCGGCACTGAAGCCTTTGTGGCCGTTCTGATTGACGGATGTGACGTATGAGACCAACATCCGGCTGCCAGTAGACACTATGGTCTGTGGGAACCTCAGACCACCGCAGAACCGTCCTGTGGGGGGGGGGACCATGGAGATGACGTCATTACTGCTGACCTCTCATACTAGGGGTCAGGAGGATGACGTCATTACTGCTGGTCACTCATACTAGGGGTCAGGAGGATGACGTCATTACTGCTGACCACTCATACTAGGGGTCAGGAGGATGACGTCATTACTGCTGACCTCTCATACTAGGGGTCAGGAGGATGACGTCATTACTGCTGACCTCTCATACTAGGGTCAGGAGGATGACGTCATTACTGCTGACCTCTCATACTAGGGTCAGGAGGATGACGTCATTACTGCTGACCTCTCATACTAGGGTCAGGAGGATGACGTCATTACTGCTGACCTCTCATACTAGGGGTTAGGAGGATGACGTCATTACTGCTGACCACTCATACTAGGGGTCAGGAGGATGACGTCATTACTGCTGACCTCTCATACTAGGGGTCAGGAGGATGACGTCATTACTGCTGACCACTCATACTAGGTCAACATTCCATGACGTCAGTAGAAGAATGGTTCAACCAGTTATTGTTCAATATAAGAACAAAGAGAACATTTCTGCATAAATTTGCCACTCTGAATTACAAATATATATAATTACCCGATAAAAGAAGCATATTAGCAATATGTATATTACAGCTGCAGAATTTTCTGTCCAATATAAACCTGTAAAATGTGTCCTAAAATTTTTCACCAGAAAACAGACTCGAAAAAGGCTTTTCAAGGACTTCAGATTTAAAAAATTCAGACTAATAATCATTTCAAGAATTTTTAAAATAAATGACTTCAACAATACATTGCATAATAACTAAATCAATTCCCAGTCACAATTGAACAGCTTAAAACAAATGAGGCTCCAATGTATGAAATACATCTCCCCCCCCCCCCTGCGAGGTCTCAATATACATACTAGGACTCAAAAATCTAGGACTTAGAGGTACTACAATATGTATATATTAATTAAACCATTTAAGGAGGCTTATATTTTTGTCTAGCGTTGAGTGTTTTGGTTTCATTGAGGGTCAGTGATGAGTATATATGGTTCGTACATTGCTGTTGCTTTCAATAAAGTTATATCCAATGTGTTTGATCAATTTCTGAGTGTGTTAAATCTCACTGGTAATCTATTTGTCTGACAGTCAGTCAGTCAGTCAGACTCTCTCTCTCTCTCTCTCTCTCTCTCTCTCTCTCTCTCCTCTCTCTCTCTCTCTCTCTCTCTCTCTCTCTCTTCAATCCCCGACCGTCCAAGTGGTTGAGCACCATTCCTTTCCCCCGTCCCATCCCAAATCCTTATCCTGACCCTTCCAAGTGCTATATAGTCGTAAAGGCTTGGCGCTCTCCCCTGATAATTCCTTCCTTCCTTCCTTCTCTCTCTCTCAAATAATAAACTTAACAATCCCCAAGCTGTATTGTTTAAATACTTGAAATTCCAAGTGTCACGGGACGTTGGAACACAGGAGGGTGGCGGTGAAGGACAGTTTACCATAACTGTTCATGAACAAAGGAACAAACGTAGAAACCACGAACCCAATGAGATACAAGATATCTGAAAGGCTTTTTTTTTAACTGCAGACTCAATACACAGCTTCAGATGTATAGAAACGACAGTCGAGAGGCGGCACCCAAGTGCTGAACCTCAACCCGAAAACAAGAGTGCTCACATAGTGCTAATTTTCTCCTCCTCTCTCAAGAGGTGAAAATTTTAAAGAATAAATCATAAACATGTGTGCTGGGTTAATTGGGAGAACAAAACAGGCCATTACTGCCTCCAACTGCCTTTTCACGCTCCATTTAATTAAGACATGGGGGAGGGGGGAGGGGAGAAGTCACATTCTTAAATTACAAATAAATTAAATTCTTAAACCCCTTTTTTTCGCATTCACTTTCCCGCCATCGTCAACAATCACCGGTTCTCGAATTGGTTGTTATACTCAACGTCAAATTTGATTGGCTTGCATTTTTGCATGATTTGTGCAGTTGCAATGTTGATTGTCCAAAGTGATGCTTTGGCTCTGACGCCGTCCGCGACTGGCACTGGATTAGATAACGTATTTAGGTGGCGGGAAAAGTGCCCGTTGGAACTAATGCCTCAATATATCGAGGCAAAACTGGTGACAGGTTTACTGTGTTTCAAATCTGGATAATTTGTGCAGCGGAATTAATGTGAGGCTATCGGGAGAAGCTATCGGGGAAAATTATCGGAAGAGGCTATCGGCAGAGAGTATGTTACATCAAATACACAACTAAGATTGATTGTCTATTGGCAAGAGAAGCGGCAATAACGTTATATTACATATAACAAAACAAAACCTAATAATTCTAACACGAATTTTTTCAATATTTCTCATGTTTCTTTTCACTGTTGATTAATTGTCTGATGAGAAGCAGCATTTCGATGACTTATGCTGCAAATGAGATCAATATTATTACGACTGAATGAAAACCCAATCATCTTCGTAATACGGTCAAGACTTCTTATTGGTCACCTCCCGCTGTCACAGCACAGGCGCACTAACGCCTTAATATTTTGTACTCACAACGTGGCAAAATAATGAGCAATAAATGTTGTTTCAACAACTTTGACAGAAGTTATAAACAAGATGACTCACTCGAGCGAGCACAGAGAAAGTGAGATTGAATTAATTAGAGGTTCAAGGAAGTTTCGATAGCCTCATATATTATATATATACATACATATATATATATATATATA
>WNGS01018538.1:0-14039 GCA_020271785.1 Procambarus virginalis | reverse complement strand
TGGTGGAGCTACCTGGTGATGGTAGTGGTGGAGCTACCAGGTGATGGTAATGTGGAGCTACCTGGTGATGGTAGTGGTGGAGCTACCTGGTGATGGTAGTGGTGGAGCTACCTGGTGATGGTAGTGGTGTAGCTACCTGGTGATGGTAGTGGTGTAGCTACCTGGTGATGGAGTGGTGGACCACCTGGTGATGGTAGTGGTGGACCTACCTGGTGATGGTAGTGGTGTAACTAGCTACACCTGTGGTGAGTACTCACCTATTTGTACTCACCTATTTTGTGCTGCGGGGGTTGAGCTTTGGCTCTTTGGTCCCGCCTCTCAACTGTCAATCACCGGTGTACAGATTCCCGAGCCTACTGGGCTCTATCATATCTACCCTTGAAACTGTGTATGGAGTCAGCCTCCACCACATCACTGCCTTTTGCATTCCATCCGTTAACTACTCTGACACTGAAAAAGTTCCTTCTAACGTCTCTGTGGCTCATGTGGGTACTCAGTTTCCACCTGTGTCCCCTTGTTCGCGTCCCCCCAGTGTTGAATAGTTTGTCCTTGTCTACCCGGTCGATTCCTCTGAGGATTTTGTAGGTTGTGATCATATCTCCCTTTACTCTTCTGTCTTCCAGTGTCGTAAGGTGCATTTCCCGCAGCCTTTCCTCGTAACTCATGCCTCTTAGTTCTGGGACTATTCTAGTGGCATACCTTTGGACTTTTCCAGCTTCGTCTTGTGCTTGACAAGGTACGGGCCATGCTGGGGCTGCATACTCCAGGATTGGTCTTAAATGTGGTGTACAAGATTCTGAATGATTCCTTACACAGGTTCCTGAACGCTGTTCTGATGTTAGCCAGCCTCCATATGCCGCAGATGTTATCCTTTTATGTGGGCTTCAGGAGACAGGTTTGGTGTGATATCAACTGTTTCAGGCCGCGCTTGCAGCGGCAAGGGAGAGAATGACTGAACTGAGACAAAATGAATGGGAGGGTTTTGTTAGTGGACTTAACCTGCATACTCCCCTGGGCAAAGCATGGAAAGGCATAAACAAAATTATTGGTAAAAATAGCAGACAAGTTTCACACCCAACCCGCAACAGAAAGCTAATCAGTTAATTGCAAAATGGGCTCAGGTTTCCAGCCTTGGAATGCTACCAGCTAGCACTAGGGAGAAATTGCAGGAGAGGTCCACAGACAGAAATTCTCTCATAAATTTCATGTTGAGCAAGCAACATGATGAATGTGATGTTCCATATACAGATTATGAATTGGATGCAGCCCTCTCCAGGGGCAGTAGCACTGCTCCTGGTGAGGACGGTATCACCTATGATATTCTAAGACTCCTACATCGTGTACCCGGTAACCCATTATTAGAATTGTTTAATGCCAGTTATGTCACTGGGCAGTTGCCAGTATCATGGACCACCAGTCTTACGGTACCTGTACCGAAGCCTGGCCAACCTGATGCTTTCCGTCCCATCTCACTGACCAGTTGCATGTGCAAAACCTTTGAGAGAATGGTGCTTAATAGATTATTGTATAGAGTTAAAGAGCACATGTCACCTGATATCAATGGTTTCACACATGGTAAAAGTGTACACAACTGTATCACAACCTTTCTCACTGTTCATGGAGATAAAAGGCACAAGTACACAACATTTCTTGATTTAAAAAATGCCTTTGATATTGCTAATAGGAAGTGATTATGTACGAATTAGCGAGAATGGATATAGGGGGACATTATTACAATGGATACGAGGCTATCTTACCAACCGGAAGTCCTCTGCACTGTTCCAAGGCTACAAGAGTGAAACTAAAGTAATGCAACTAGGCACCCCACAAGGAGGAGTACTCAGTCCTACCTTGTTTAATGTTCTAATTAATGCTTTACTAAAATCAATTCCAGCTAGTCCGGCAAACATCACTATCAGCTATGCAGATGACATCCTTGTACATACTAAAACCCACCGTGAAATGCAAACAGTCTTAAATTGTATACATACAGCGTGTCAGAGCCTTGGTCTTGTAATCAACGCTGCTAAAACTAAGGTATTTAACAGACAAATTGGCAACCGCAAAAGTGGACCACGAAAACTCAAGATAGATAATATACCAATAGACTATGTCTCTTCTTTCAAATACCTTGGAGTCTATGTCCCTTGTACCTCAACTGCAGTCAATAAGTTACATCAACAATGTAGAGACAGACTCAAGGCTCTCAGAACTGTAGTGGGGTACAGCCCGAAATATGGTGTTAATATTAGAATAGCAAGAATGATGTATTTAGCGTACATAAGGTCTCTGATAGACTATCATGCACCAGCTTTGGTCCTGCAAAATGGCAAAAGTATTGATAGACTTGAAAAAATGCAAAATGAAGCACTCAGAATTATACTTGGCTGTCCAATAACTACCAAAGTTCTCAACATGCGGAAAGAATTAAATATACTTAGCATTAGAGATAGAATATTTGAAATTAATCTTATGATGGGACTAAAGCTTCTGCGTGATAACAAAAACAACATTGTGTCAGTTGCTCTGTTAGAACACATACGAAATGGAACTAGCGAGTCTAAGTGGATTCAAAGAACAGCCACTCATATTAAAATGATGGGACTGCATGATGTATATACAGATGAAAGAGTACAGCACTTCCTTCCACCCTGGCAGATAGTACCTTTTGACATCCTGACCCCTGCATACCCCACCAAGAAACTAATCACAAACAACCCTCATGCTCAGCTTGCTGCTAAATTAAGCACCATAGAACACATTCACAATATACAAGCTGAAAACAACATTGCACAGACATATACACTGACGGATCACTCAATACAGCTACAGGGAGGGCAGGAAGTGCTGTTATTGCTCATCAGCCCGATGGCAGCACAATTGAAAGGAATATCCGAATTAGTAACTGGGCGTCCACTATGCAAGCCGAGTTGGTAGCGATACTGGTAGCACTCGAAATTATTGACAACACTGAAGTAGACAGCTTAATTATTTCTGACTCCCTTTCCTCACTACGAGCAATAAACAGTTTGCAATCAAGTAATAACGTGCTTGTCTTGGAAGCTAGACGTAGATATATAAGAATACTTAGCAAGAGGGTAAATATAAAAATGTTGTGGATTCCTTCTCACATTGGCCTGCAGGAACATGACAAAGTTGACGCCCTTGCTAAGGCTGCAGTAAATAAAGACAGTGTTGAACGGAATCTTGAGTTATCAAATAGGTCCCTTAAAAGTGTCATTAGACGAGAACTCCTGGATGGATTTGAAGAAAGTAGAACTGTGCAAACTGGAATTAGCAGGTCCATTGTTCATCACATTGAAATGTGTGAAGTAAAACATGTGTATGGGGCAAGTAATAAAGTCAGTAGACTAACAGATGTTGTCACAGCTCGTATAAGACTTGGCTACAAGTATCTCTGGCAGTTCGGCTTGTATAGGGATCTAGATGAAGTAAAGTGTAAAGTGTGTGGACAAAGACAGGGACACACACTAGAACACTATATCTTGGATTGTAGTAAAATTGAGCCATTTAGAGATAGATCTAAACTCACTCTGTATGATATGGCAACCTATCTTATTACCATGGGAAATTACCTGAAATACTTGCACTGTATCCACATTTCGCTTCCAGTAGATGAACGACATACGAGATTCAGAAACAAGTAGTGTATTTTTGAAGACTAACAAGAAACAGAAGCTCCCCTATGACTCTGTAATGTCCCCATTGGTCAAACTATTATGTATTAGCGATAAGACCTACCATTAATGTATGATGACTTACTGTAAATATGTAGCTCTTGAAATAGCACTTTCTCTGTAACTAGCTGACATTGTAACTATAAGGTGTGAAGGATAGATGAAATTGTTTATGTAATAATCTAAGATGAGGTCTGATAAAGACCTTTTGTGCCCTCTGTAATGCTTTTGCGCTACCGCTCACAGGATGAGTATGGGGTGCACAATAAACTAGCCGCCTTCGGCGGCAACAATCAAATCAATCAACTCCTAGATCGTTGTCTTTCCGTTTCATTAGTACTTATCTCCATTCTGTATCCTGTGTCTGGCCTACATGGTTCCACTGCCTAGTTTCATTAATTGCAAGTACTCGGGTTGAAACTTCAACAGCCATTTGTTGGACCATTCACTCAGTCTGTCTCAGTGTGTGTGTGGGTGTGTGTGTGTGTGTGTGTAGTCACCTATTTGTACTCACCTATTTTGCTTACGGGGGTGAGCTTGGCTCATTGGTCCCGCCTCTCAACTGGCATTCAACTGGTGTACAGATCCTGGCCTACTGGGCTCTATCATATTACATTTAAAACTGTGTATGGAGTCAGCCTCCACCACATCACAGCCTAATGCATTACATCCGTAACTACTCTGACACTGAAAAAGTTCCTTCTAACGTCCCTGTGGCTCATGTGGGTACTCAGTTGCACCTGTGTTCCCTTGTTCGCGTACCACCAGTGTTGAATAGTTTATCCTTGTTTACCCGGTCGATTCCTCAGAGGATTTTGTAGGTTGTTATCATGTCTACCCTTACTCTTTTGTCCTTCAGGGTCGTAAGGTGCATTTCCCGCAGCCTTTCCTCGTAACTCATGCCTCTTAGTTCTGGGACTAGTCTAGTGGCATACCTTTGGACTTTTTGCAGCTTCGTCTTGTGCTTGACAAGGTACGGGCTCCATGCTGGGGCCGCGTACTCCAGGATTGGTCTTACATATGTGGTGCACAAGATTAGATTGTTGTGTGTGTTGTGGTGTGTGTGTGTGTGTGTGTGTGTGTGTGTGTGTGTGTGTGTGTGTGTGTGTGTGTGTGTGTGTGTGTGTGTGGTGTGTGTGTGTGTGTGTGTGTGTGTGTTGTGTGTGTGGTGTGTGTGTGTGGGTGTGTGTGTGTGTAATTACCTAAGTGTAATTACCTAAGTGTAGTTACAGATGAGAGCTACGCTCGTGGTGCCCCGTCTCCAGCACTCTTTGTCATATAACGCTTTGAAACTACTGACGGTCTTGGCCTCCCACCACCTTCTCCCCCAACTTGTTCAACCGTCTACCACTCTGTTTGCGAAGTGAATTTCTATATTTCTTCGGCATTGTGTTTAGCCAGTTTATATCTATGCTCTTGTTCTTGAAGTTCCAGGTCTCAGGAAATCTTTCCTGTCGATTTTTCAATTCCTGTTATATTTTGTATGTAGTGATCATATCACCTCTTTCTTCGTCTTCTAGTTTTGGCATATTTAATGCTTCTAACCTTTCCTCGTAGCTCTTACACTTCAGTTCTGGGAGCCACTTAGTAGCATGTCTTTGCACCTTTTCCAGTTTGTTGATGTGCTTCTTAAGATATGGGCACCAAACAACAGCTGCATATTCTAGCTTTGGCCTAACAAAAGTCATGAACAATTTCTTTAGTATATCCCCATCCATGTGTGTGTGTGTGTGTGTGTGTGTGTGTGTGTGTGTGTGTGTGTGTGTGTGTGTGTGTGTGTGTGTGTGTGTGTGTGTGTGTGTGTGTCTGTGTGTGTGTGTGATTGTTTTGTGGCAAAAAAAAAAAATTGATATATGACAGTTGGGAAGCGAGTCGAAAGAGCCAAACCCTCGTAAGCACAATTAGGTGAATACTCTCGGCCACGCGCTCCTAACACTTTGCCGTTGGGGGGGGGGAGAATAACACTTTGCTGTTGGGGGACTAACACTTTGTCGTGGGGGGGGGGAATATCACTTTGCCGTGGAGGGGGGGGACTAACACTTTGCCAGTGGGGGGAGTGGAAATAACACTTTGCCGTGGGGGAACTAACACTTTGCCGGCCAGGGGGGAAAGAACGTTTTCCCAGTACGGGGGGGGGGGGGAATAACACTTTTCCGTGGGGCGGACTAATACTTTGACCCGGGAGGGACTAACACTTTGCTGTGGAAGGGAATAACACTTTGCTGTGGGAGGGACTAACACTTTGCCGGTGGGGGGGAAACACTTTGCCGTGGGGGCCTAACGCTTTGCCATTGGGACTAACACATAAGAACATAAGAACAAAGGTAACTTCAGAAGGCCCATTGGCCCACACGAGGCAGCTCCCACCCACAACCACCCAATCCCACTCACACACGCGTCCAACCCACGCCCGAAACAATCGAGGGATCCCACCTCCACCACGCTACGCGGCAACCGGTTCCACAAATCAACAACCCTGCCACCGAACCAGCATCCACCCAAGTCCCTCCCAAATCCAAACTCATCCAACCTATACCCATTGTTTCGTGTTCTGTCTTGTGTTGATACTTTTAATACCCTATTAATATTCCCTTTGTTATGTCCATTCATCCACTTGTAAACTTCTATCATGTCACCCCTAACTCTTCGCCTTTCCAGTGAATGCAATTTAAGCTTTATTAATCTTTCTTCATATTAAAGATTTCTAATTTGGGGAATTAACTTTGTCATCCTACGCTGGACACGTTCAAGTGTCCATGAAATTACCATTCATTTAAAATATTAGCAGTAAAGAAATACTTAATATTAGCAGTAAAGAATACTTAAAATATTCCATACAATGTTCAGGAATCCATAACAATAAGCATTCCTTAACATTATAATTAAAATATTACTTTATCGATAATGTTAAAAGAAAATGAGGTAGATAAATAGTAATTAAATGAGTTATGAAGAGGCATAGGAATTAACACCAGCCTTAGGCAAATATGAATTGATATGCACATTAAATAAAATATATAAATACCTTACACCTGCCATATCAGTGTTAAAAACGTTCAGTCCATTGCATGACTTTTCTTTCCCGGGTGTTCTCAATTTGATGCATGAAGCCACAATGTTTGTTGCATTGTTTTCTAATCAAAGAACTGAGAACAGGAGATGCTTTTTTCTCCACAAGGCTATAAACATATAAAACCACTTAACCGCCGAAGCCGTAAATAGAAAGACTGTTGAATTTCAAAATCAAACTGGAAAAGATTGTCAAGGTAAATCGGGAGACCTCTGACAAGCCACTGGCACCTGTCATCGTTAAGACCATCATGTAAATCAGGAATGGATATGCTCCAATTCGTCACGAAAAACAATTATGTATTTCAGATAGCATTCATTTAAAATGTTAACATTAAAGAAAACTTTAAAGATTCCTTATAATGTTAAGGAATACTTAACAATAAGCATTAATTAACATTATAATACAGCCGTAAATGAAAAGACTGTTGAATTTCAAAATCAAACTGGAAAAGATAAGGGATCAAGATCAAACTGGAAAATCAAGGCAAATCAGGGACCACTGACAAGCCGCTAGCTTGTTTTTATCGTCAAGCCCATCATGTAAATAAGGGAACGATATATTCCAATTCTTCACGAAAAAGAATTATGATATCAAATATAATTTATTTAAAATATTAAGAGTAAAGAAAACCTAAAATATTCCTTATAATCTTAAGGATTGCTAAACAATAAGCATTCCATAACATTATAAATAAAATATTGCTTTATCGACAATGTAAAAAGAAAATGAGGTAATTAAACAGTAATTAAATGAGATAAGAAGAGGCACTGGCATTATCTCCGGCATTAGGTAAGTATGAGTTGATATGCCATTAAATATAATATATAAACACTTTGCCATTGGGACTAACACTTTGCCATTGGGACTAACACTTTGCCACTGGGACTAACACTTTGCCATTGGGACTATCACTTTGCCATTGGGACTATCACTTTGCCATTGGGACTAACACTTTGCCGTGGCAGGACACTTTGTCGTTGGGGGGGGGAACTATCACTTTGCCGTGGGGGGAGACTAACACCACGAAAGCAGTATGCCCTCAAAACCCCGCGAGCGAGAGGCCCTCAAAACCCCGCGAGCGAGAGGCCCGCAAAACCGAGCGAGCGAGAGGCCCGCAAAACCGAGCGAGCGAGAGGCCCGCAAAACCGAGCGAGCGAGAGGCCCGCAAAACCGAGCGAGCCAGAGGCCTGCAAAACCGAGCGAGCGAGAGGCCCGCAAAACCAAGCGAGCGAGAGGCCCGCAAAACCGAGCGAGCGAGAGGCCCGCAAAACCGAGCGAGCGAGAGGCCCGCAAAACCAAGCGAGCGAGAGGCCCGCAAAACCGAGCGAGCAAGAGTCCCGCAAAACCGAGCGAGCGAGAGGCCCGCAAAACCGAGCGAGCGAGAGGCCCGCAAAACCGAGCGAGCGAGAGGCCCGCAAAACCGAGCGAGCGAGAGGCCCGCAAAACCGAGGGAGCGAGAGACCCTCAAAACCGAGGGAGCACGAGGCCCTCAAAACCGAGGGAGCGAGAGGCCCGCAAAACCGAGCGAGCGAGAGGCCCGCAAAACCGAGCGAGCGAGAGGCCCGCAAAACCGAGCGAGCGAGAGGCCCGCAAAACCGAGCGAGCGAGAGGCCCGCAAAACCGAGCGAGCGAGAGGCCCGCAAAACCGAGCGAGCGAGAGGCCCGCAAAACCGAGCGAGCGAGAGGCCCGCAAAACCGAGCGAGCGAGAGGCCCGCAAAACCGAGCGAGCGAGAGGCCCGCAAAACCGAGCGAGCGAGAGGCCCGCAAAACCGAGCGAGCGAGAGGCCCGCAAAACCGAGCGAGCGGCCCGCAAAACCGAGCGAGCGAGAGGCCCGCAAAACCATGCAAGCGAGAGGCCCGCAAAACCGTGCAAGCGAGAGGCCCGCAAAACCACGGCCGTGTTAGTCCGCCCACGGCAAAGTGTTAGTCCCCCACGGTAAAGTGTTAGTCCCCCACGGTAAAGTGTTAGTGCCCCCCACGGCAAAGTGTTAGTCTCGCTACGGCAGTGTTAGTCCCACCTCGTCAAAGTGTTAGTCCCACCTCGTCAAAGTGTTAGTCCCTCCCACGGCAGTGTTAGTCCCTCCCACGGCAAGGTGCTAGTTTCTCCCACGGCAAAGTTTTAGTCCCTCTCACGGCAAAGTGTTAGTGCCCCCCAAGGCAAAGTGTTAGTCCCTCCGACGGCAAAGTGTTTAGGTAGGAATCTGGGGTTCTTACACCAGGTTCTTCCTCAGTTCACGAACTGTGGTTCACTGAGGTCGTGACCTGCCCCGGGTCACGGGCTGCGGTGTTATGCGCAGAGTGTGTGACACTGGTGTTGTCACGGATGTAGTCACGGGGGTGGTCACCTCCAATTTTGCAACAGGTGGTGTCCTGTAGCACCACGTCTGTGTCACGGGTGACCTGGGTCGTGACCTGGGTCGTATCCTGACACGCCTGCCCCTGGTCACGGGAGTCACGGGCTGTGGTGTTATGCGCAGAGTGTGAGACACTGGTGTTGTCACATGGGTTGTCACGGGTGTGGTCACAGATGTAGTCACGGGGGTGGTCTCCTCCAATTTTGCCACAGGTGGTGTCCTGTAGCACCACGTCTGTGTCACTGGTGACCTGGGTCGTGACCTGGGTCGTATCTTGACACGCCTGCCCCGGGTCACGAGAGTCACGGGCTGTGGTGTTATGCGCAGTGTGTGTGACACTGGTGTTGTCACTGGGGTAGTCACGGGGGTGATCACGGATGGTGTCACGGATGTAGTCACGGGGGTGTTCACCACCAATTTTGCCACAGGTGGTGTCCTGTAGCACCACGTCTGTGTCACGGGTGACCTGGGTCGTGACCTGGGTCGTATCCGGACACGCCTGCCCCTGGTCACGGGAGTCACGGGCTGTGGTGTTATGCGCAGAGTGTGAGACACTGGTGTTGTCACATGGGTTGTCACGGGTGTGGTCACGGATGTCGTCACGGGAGTGGTCACCAATTTTGCCACAGGTGGTGTCCTGTAGCACCACGTCTGTGTCACGGGTGACCTGGGTCGTGACCTGGGTCGTGACCTGGGTCGTATCCGGACACGCCTGCCCCGGGTCACGGAAGTCACGGGCTGTGGTGTTATGCGCAGTGTGTGTGACACTGGTGTTGTCACGGGTGTGGTCACGGAGGTGGTCACGGGTGGTGTCACGGATGTAGTCACGGGGGTGGTCACGGGTGTGGTCACGGATGTAGTCACGGATGTAGTCACGGATGTAGTCACGGAGTGGTCACGGAAGTGGTCACCTCCAATTTTGCCACAGGTGGTGTCCTGTAGCACCACGTCTGTGTCACGGGTGACCTGGGTCGTGACCTGGGTCGTATCTTGACACGCCTGCCCCGGGTCACGGAAGTCACGGGCTGTGGTGTTATGCGCAGTGTGTGTGACACTGGTGTTGTCACGGGTGTGGTCACGGGTGTGGTCACGGATGTAGTCACGGGGGTGGTCACCTCCAATTTTGCCACAGGTGGTGTCCTGTAGCACCACGTCTGTGTCACTGGTGACCTGGGTCGTGACCTGGGTCGTATCTTGACACGCCTGCCCCGGGTCACGGAAGTCACGGGCTGTGGTGTTATGCGCAGTGTGTGTGACACTGGTGTTGTCACGGGTGTGGTCACGGGTGGTGTCACGGATGTAGTCACGGGGGTGGTCACCTCCAATTTTGCCACAGGTGGTGTCCTGTAGCACCACGTCTGTGTCACTGGTGACCTGGGTCGTGACCTGGGTCGTATCTTGACACGCCTGCCCCGGGTCACGGAAGTCACGGGCTGTGGTGTTATGCGCAGAGTGTGAGACACTGGTGTTGTCACATGGGTTGTCACGGGTGTGGTCACGGATGTAGTCACGGGGGTGGTCTCCTCCAATTTTGCCACAGGTGGTGTCCTGTAGCACCACGTCTGTGTCACGGGTGACCTGGGTCGTGACCTGGGTCGAATCTTGACACGCCTGCCCCGGTCACGGGAGTCACGGGCTGTGGTGTTATGCGCAGAGTGTGTGACACTGGTGTTGTCACGGGGGTGGTCACGGGTGGGGTCACTGGAGGTGGCACCGTCGACTCCGTGTCCTTGACGGAGGACTCAACTGGCCCCGTCAACTCCGTCTAATTGACTGAGGACTCAACTGGCCCCGTCAACTCCGTCTCCTTGACGGACGACTCAACTGGCCCCGTCTACTCCGTCTCCTTGACGGAGGACTCAACTGGGTCCTGGTCGAGAAGGACACTAAGGGTCCGGAGGAAGACCCACCAGACCGCCATCTCGAGGACGACCGTGACGAAGCAACTGGACAGGGTCCAGCAGGTCCAGGGAGTCGTGAAGGTCCCGGGGCGTGGAGGGACGATCACCTTCAAGAGGGGGACGTTACTCAACAGTCCCCGCCAGCTGGAGTCGTACTGCCGCTGGAGGAGGCGCAGACGGAGGTGGTCCTAGACCACACCCCAGACGTACCACAACACGCGACACACCACCGCCACCACCACCACCGACATTTTCATCATGGACGAGCTAATTTTGTCAATACTCATTATTGATGTTTTATTATTTCTGAAAAGAATTTTGTTTTTTAACAGAATATTATTAATTTGTTGCTGTATTGTTCATCGCTAATGTTTGGAAATGAGATGTGTTACAACATACAGAAATACGACAACAGCAACTGGCAGCTACCAGGTGATTGTAGTGGAATAGCTCCTGGTGATGGTAGTGGAATAGCTACGTGTGATTGTAGTGGTGTAGCTACCAGGTGATGGTAGTGGTGTAGCTACCTGGTGATGGTATGTCGTAGCTACCTGGTGATTGTAGTGGTATAGCTACCGGTGATTGTAGTGGTGTATCTACCTGGTGATGGTAGTTGTGTAGCTACCTGCTGATGGTAATGGTGGAGCTACCTGGTGATGGAAGTGGAATAGCTACGTGGTGATTGTAGTGGTGGAGCTACCTGGTGATGGTAATGGTGGAGCTACCTGGTGATGGTAGTGGTGGAGCTACTGGTGATGGTAGTGGTGTAGCTACCTCGTGATGTAGTGGTGTAGCTACCTGGTGATGGTAGTGGTGTAGCTACCTGTGATTGGTTGTATATCTACCTGGTGATAGTAGTGGTGTATCTACCTCGTGATTGTAGTGGTGTAGCTACCAGGTGATAGTAGTGGCGTAGCTACCTGGTGATTGTAGCGATGTAGCTACCTGGTGATGGTAGTGGTGTAGCTACCTGGTGATGGTAGGGCGTAGCTACCTGGTGATTGTAGTGATGTAGCTACCTGGTGATAGTAGTTGTGTAGCTACCTGGTGATTGTAGTGGTGTATCTACCTGGTGATAGTAGTAGTAGGCATCCATCAGTCTCAGGAGACTATGGATTGCGCTCTGGGTGTCGGTCTGGAGTGCCTCACCAGGGCGCAAAGCCTGGGTAGTTGAATCGGGGGAGAAGCTGTTACCCAGGCAGATACACCACTACAATCACCAGGTAGCTAAACCACTACCATCACCATTAGCTCCACCACTACCATCACCAGGTAGCTCCACAACTACCATCACCTGGTAGCTCCACCACTACCATCACCTGGTAGCTACACCACTACTATCCCAGGTAGCTCCACCACTACCATCACCAGGTAGCTCCACACTACCATCACCTGGTAGCTCCACCACTACATCACCTGGTAGCTACACCACTACTATCACCAGTAGCTCCACCACTACATCACGAGGTAGATACACTACTACCATCACCAGTAGCTCCACCACTACCATCACCTGATAGTAGTGGTGTATTTATCAGGTGATGGTAGTGGGCTACCTGGTGATGGTAGTAGTGTAGCTACCTCGTGATTGTAGTGGTGGAGCTACCTGGTGATAGTAGTGTGTAGCTACCAGGTGATGGTAGTGGTGGAGCTACCAGGTGATGGTAGTTGTGGAGCTACCTGGTGATGGTAGTGGTGGAGCTACCTGTGATGGAAGTGGTGGAGCTACCAGGTGATGGTAGTGGTGTAGCTACCAGGTGATGTAGTGGTGGAGCTACCAGGTGATGGTAGTGGTGGAGCTACCTGGTGATGGTAGTGGTGGAGCTACCTGGTGATGGTAGTGGTGGAGCTACCGGTGATGGTAGTGGTGGAGCTACCAGTGATGTTAGTGGTGAGCTACCAGGTGATGGTAGTGGTGTAGCTACCAGGTGATGGTAGTGTTGGAGCTACCTGGTGATGGTAGTGGTGGAGCTACCTGGTGATGGTAGGGGTGGAGCTACCAGGTGATGGTAGTGTGTAGCTACCAGGTGATGGTATTGTGGAGCTACCTGGTGATGGGTATTTGGAGCTACCTGGTGATGGTATGGTGGAGCTACCAGGTGATGGTAATGTGTAGCTACCAGGTAATGGTAGTGGTGGAGCTACCTGGTGATGGTAGTGGTGGAGCTACCTGGTGATAGTAGTGGTGTAGCTACCAGGTGATGGTAGTGGTGGAGCTACCAGGTGATGGTAGTTGTGGAGCTACCTGGTGATGTAGTGTGTGAGCTAACTGGTGATGGTAGTGGTTTACTACCTGGTGATTGTAGTGGTGTAGCTGCCTGGGTAACAGCTTCTCCCCCGATTCAACCTACCCAGCTTTTGCGCCCTGGTGAGGCCACTCCAGACCGACACCCAGAGCGCAACTCCATAGTCTCCTGAGAATGATGGATCTAACTACTACTATCACCAGGTAGATACACCACTACAATCACCAGTAGCTACACAACTACTATCACCAGGTAGCTACACAATAAATCCCAGTAGCTACCCACTACCACACCAGGTAGCACCACACTACCATCACCAGGTAGCTCCACCACTACCATCACCAGGTAGTCCACAACTACCATCACCTGGTAGCTCCACCACTACCATCACCTGGTAGCTACACCACTACTATCCCAGGTAGCTCCACCACACAAAATCACGAGGTAGATACACTACTACCATCACCAGGTAGCTCCACCACTACCATCACCTGATAGTAGGTTGTATTTATCAGGTGATGGTAGTGGTGGAGCTACCTGGTGATGGTAGTATGGAGCTACTCGTGATGTAGTGGTGGAGCTACTGTGATAGTAGTGGTGTAGCTACAGGTGATGGTAGTGGTGGAGCTACCAGTGATGGTAGTTGTGGAGCTACCTGGTGATGGTAGTGGTGGAGCTACCTGGTGATGGAAGTGGTGGAGCTACCAGGTGATGGTAGTGTTGTAGCTACCAGGTGATGTAGTGGTGGAGCTACCAGGTGATGGTA
>WNGS01018532.1:0-23309 GCA_020271785.1 Procambarus virginalis | reverse complement strand
ACTTGTGATTATTATAACGGGTGTTGCTTGTCGTCCAGTTTAGCTTATCGGTGTTACTAGATAGAGAACCACTATTTAGCGGACACGTAATGATTCCTTGTGTCGCGGACAGGACCCAATTTTTCTCTCGTGGAACCCGATTTTCCTCTCTTCTTTTCGGAACGAATTTTCCTGCTTCTTCTAGAAGCCAATTTTCCCACTTCAAGTACAAGACAGCTTCTCTTTTTCTGGAAGTCAATTTCACCTCTTATGAAACCAATTTCCACTCTTCGTCTGGAATCCAGTTTCCCCTCTTTAGGAAGCCAATTTCCCCTCTTCTTCTGGAAGAAAATGTCTTCACTTCCAGAACATGCA
Organism: Procambarus virginalis; assembly: GCA_020271785.1. Lineage (NCBI taxonomy): Eukaryota > Metazoa > Arthropoda > Malacostraca > Decapoda > Cambaridae > Procambarus > Procambarus virginalis. The sequence goes on along the minus strand of WNGS01018532.1, from coordinate 22,955 downwards.
AGCATTTTCCCAAACTTACGGATATTTAAGCCTGGAAAAGCGGCTAAATACTGCTCTTTCAGTGTACCTCCTTCCATATGTACCTCCTTTCCTGTTGTCGTTCAATTGAATATTGGTTCATATTTGGCAAAGTCCTCTACCACTCGTGTCCAACTTTGCAATTGTGGTGTTATGGTGACTGTAATCTTCTGTATGGTATTATGGTGACTGTAATCTTCTGTATGGTGTTATGGTGACTGTAATCTTCTGTATGGTGTTATGGTGACTATACATCTTCTGTAGTGTTATGCTGGCTTTACATCTGTATGATGCTATGTTGGCTACATCTTGTATATGGTGTTATATGGTCACTATACATCTTCTGCATGGCGTCATGATCACTATACATTTCCTTCATGGTATAATCGATCTAATCGGTTCCCTGTCCAATGTTGGCGTCTTCGGTCCTCCCAATACTTGGTCTTGATTAGGACTCGTGTAATGACTGAGACTTAACCCAGCTGGGTGTTCTGGACAGGCGATATGGATGTGGTATTTGATTTAACGCCGATTTAGTGTTGATTTAGCGTTGATTTAGCATTACTCAAGCATACTTTGCTCGCTGAGTTCTATGCTAAGTACATATACAGCGCTGAGGATATATCTAACTTGAACACATTGTGTCTCCTGCAGGAGTGGGTGGCTGACGAGGCCGGTGTGGGACTGGCTTCGCCGCCCGCAAGAGCTCCTCTCCATCTATCCGGGACCTGCCCTCTCCTGTGATGGGGCCTCACGCCTTCAACCGCCACCTCCGCCCGCCCAGACCGCCCGCAGAACTAGATCAACAGTCAAACTTTCCCCCATTAATAAGTAGGACGTTCCTCGAAGCTCACAAACTTGCCCGCCCGCATAATGGTCTTGAAGGATTGGGGGCCAGGATGGATTTAGTGGTAAACTTGATACCCAGTCGGCACAATATCCAAGAACAACACCAATGCAATGTCGAACCAACGCCACTCTTGAATATTGTTCCTTGTGGGTCGTAGCCACAACGTTACTTTACGTTGTCGGTTACTTTGTGTATTTGCCGGGACGTTTAAGGTTATGCTGTTACAGAAAACGGGTGTTCATGGCTTGGTTGGAGACATATACTACGGTAAATGCGATATTGTGCTTGCAATATATAATAATATATTATATATATTACATTAATATATATTGATATATATATATAATATATATATAATATTAATATAATATATATGTACTGGAAATCTTTGTGGAAGGTATGGTTTAGTATCATGGGTCTGTATCTTATTTTGAGCACGGCTAGACCATGGCCAGGATTCATCGAGCATTTACGCAATCAGCACTTCTTTCCTTAGTTATGGAGGCTTTTTTTATAAAGTTTAGTATGAAAAAAATATAGAGGAAAACGCCAAGCCATTACGACTATATAAGCACTTGGGAAGGGGTCAGGAAGAGGTTTTGGGATGGGACGGGGGAAGCTTTGTTTACACAAGCTTCGAAACAACCCAACCCAAGGACTCCTGGTTCATCCTTGACGACGAGCGGACGTCTGGACGCCACCTCCGCCTGGGAGCCGCCGGATCGCGCTCTGTTTTGTGATTTTGGATTTGATACTGCCGTTTGGCATTCCTATTCCACGGTCCGGATTGTAAGACGCCTGGCGCACATATCGCCTTGGGTCACAGGATCGTTGATAGATATTTTAACGTTTTCTGGCTGGTTCTCTCGGCGGGGAGACGGTGTCCGGCGCCGGCTTAACCGAGAGGTACTGGGAGTTGGCGCTCTTGGTGGGTCTTGGTGGGCTTTTGGTGTGCCCTGAGACGTGGTGGGCTCTTGGTGTGCCCTGAGACGTGGTGGGCTCTTGGTGTGCCCTGAGACGTGGTGGGCTCTTGGTGTGCCCTCAGCCGTGGTGGGCTCTTGGTGTGCCCTCAGCCGTGGTGGGCTCTTGGTGTGCCCTCAGCCGTGGTGGGCTCTTGGTGTGCCCTCAGCCGTGGTGGGCAGCTGGTATGCCCTGAGACGTGGTGGCGGCCGGCTTCTGCTCTGTCGGAGGGCACTGGATGACATTTTACGGTATAGTTGGCGGCCGAGTTTTTGGTTTTGCTACCCAGTGTTCTCATTGTGGGGCAGGGCCGGTGCTTGTCACCCTGAGGGACTCCTGGGGCTCCCCAATCGTCTGTCCGTCTGTGCACGTTTATTTGTCGTAAAAGCATATTCGTTGCTGGTGTTATGCGTCATTCGTTTCGCCATTAGGATTTGCGATTAATAACCCTTTACGGGTACACTTGGGCGCATCGGATCCCATGATCGTCGTCGCCCTAATTCACAGCAACAACCACCACCCAACCCAAGGTTATTATTGCTGTTAACAACTTAATTATGCTTTAGAGCTCATAAACTTGTTAATATATTATTACAAAATCATCATGATTGAAGAACGATGTACAGGTTTCGTAAGTGCATGTGTAACTACTTGATGCAATTGGTCCTGAACTTTCCAGATGATACTCTGCCAAGATAATTCAAGATATCCTTGACTGTTTAGCTCTATGATCGATGTCGTTTTGGTCCCTTGTTACCGACCTCTGAGATCTGTCATCATTTACTGATGTGTACTTCCTTCGTCAAGTACTTCATGTGCTCTGCCGTGGGTGTACCTCCCACGTCAAGTACTTCATGTGCTCTGCCGTGAGTGTACCTCCCACGTCAAGTACTTCTTGTGCTCTGCCGTGGGTGTACCTCCCACGTCAAGTACTTCATGTGCTCTGCCGTGGGTGTACCTCCCTCGTCAAGTACTTCATGTGCTCTGCCGTGAGTGTACCTCCCACGTCAAGTACTTCTTGTGCTCTGCCGTGGGTGTACCTCCCACGTCAAGTACTTCATGTGCTCTGCCGTGGGTGTACCTCCCTCGTCAAGTACTTCATGTGCTCTGCCGTGAGTGTACTCCCACGTCAAGTACTTGTGCTCTGCCGTGGGTGTACCCCCACGTCAAGTACTTCTTGTGCTCTGCCGTGGGTGTAACTCCCACGTCAAGTACTTCATGTGCTCTGCCGTGGGTGTACCTCCCACGTCAAGTACTTCATGTGCTCTGCCGTGAGTGTACCTCCCACGTCAAGTACTTGTGCTCTGCCGTGGGTGTACCTCCCACGTCAAGTACTTCTTGTGCTCTGCGTGGGTGTACCTCCCACGTCAAGTACTTTATGTGCTCTGCCGTGGGTGTACCTCCCACGTCAAGTACTTTATGTGCTCTGCTGTGGTTGTCCTCCCACGTCAAGTACTTCATGTGCTCTGCCGTGGGTGTACCTCCCACGTCAAGTACTTCATGTGCTCTGCCGTGGGTGTACCTCCCACGTCAGTACTTTATGTGCTCTGCCGTGGGTGTACCTCTCGTCAAGTACTTTATGTGCTCTGCCGTGGGTGTACCTCCCACGTCAAGTACTTCTTGTGCTCTGCCGTGGGTGTACCTCCCACGTCAAGTACTTCATGTGCTCTGCCGTGGGTGTACCTCCACGTCAAGTACTTCTTGTGCTCTGCCGTGGGTGTACCTCCCTCGTCAAGTACTTCTTGTGCTCTGCCGTGGGTGTACCTCCCACGTCAAGTACTTCTGTGCTCTGCCGTGGGTGTACCTCTCTCGTCAAGTACTTTATGTGCTCTGCCGTGGGTGTACCTCCCACGTCAAGTACTTCTTGTGCTCTGCCGTGGGTGTACCTCCCACGTCAAGTACTTCTTGTGCTCTGCCGTGGTTGTACCTCCCACGTCAAGTACTTTATGTGCTCTGCCGTGGGTGTACCTCTCTCGTCAAGTACTTTATGTGCTCTGCCGTGGGTGTACCTCCCACGTCAAGTACTTCTTGTGCTCTGCCGTGGGTGTACCTCCACGTCAAGTACTTCTTGTGCTCTGCCGTGGGTGTACCTCCCTCGTCAAGTACTTCATGTGCTCTGCCTTCACGAATCCTCTTCCTTTTTTTTACATATATAAATTTATAGATGTGCTCCGTTGTGGACGGATGTTGTCTCTTGATGTCTGTATTGCTGGTACATCGTGAGATGGTTACGGCATTGTTAATTTAATAGCCAGCCCCGCCCCCACCCCCCCTCCCTCCTACCTTCCTTATCAATGTATAACTAGTTCTGCCCTCAAGATATAACGCCCATCTCCTTTAGCACATGTGTGGCTACACAGATCACACAATAAAGTGGATACCAGCGTGTGTGCAGTTACATGTTAAAATTAATTGGTACCAGCTCGGTGCCTTCAGATTTCCTGCGGGTTCGGGCGGGCGCTTCGGGTCCGGGGTGGCCCCCGGGACGCTGGTACTAACCCACTTTCCTGCTCCGAATACTTTTCATATATAAGGCTCTTACTATCCTTATATATTACCAAAGTGTCAAGATGTGAACATATCTTGTGTCGAAGTGCCTCTTCATCATTTCAAGTTTCCATATAATTGAGTCTAGAAACATTTTGTTAGTCTTAAGGTATTTTCAATTAAAATAAAACAAAAGGGAAATAGTGTTCAGTAAATAAACATCAATTTACTTTTCTTATTAAACGTCACATTTCCTATCGTTAAAAATAATATTATATACTAACAATAAGAAATTAATTTAAAAGGCTATAAATATTTTGCATTGAAGGTAGTACTCTTCTCCGCTAAAATAATAATTTAGGTGCTAATTGTCAACATATAACTTGTAGCAAGCGCCAGTTTCCCCTCAAGATACATTCAAGCGACAATCTGTTTCTCCCCCTCGGTTATTGGAAGAGAGTTCTTCGGGCGAAGAGTTTAGTTGACATGTGGCTGGCAGACGTTTTGTGAGAGTTGTTCTTCCTTTCCACTCCTTATCACTCACTAATCCTTAAACATAAAGGTCCTCTGTACAAGTTCTTCCCGTGAGGTCGGTGTCTTTCTTGATGCTCCCGCGAAGTCAGCATCTTTCCTGATGCTCTTGCGAGGTCGTAACTTTCGTGATGTTCCCGTAAGGTCGGCGTCTTTCCCGATGCATCTGCGAGGTCGGCATATTTCGCAATGGGTTTTGTGTTTTGATGACTCAGGGGCTTGGTAAGGATCTGGTGGAGGAAGAAGAATGGAGAGTTGGAATTCTGGATATAAAGGATGGGGATGGAGAACGAGGAGGATATAAAGTTCGGTGGTCTGCCAACCTCGGTCTGGAATTCTTTGACTGGCATCATTGTTGTTATTGTTGTTTAAGATTCAGCTACTGGGAACAAGAAGTTCCAAATAGCACGGGTTATTGTGAGCCCGTAGTAGACTTACCTGGCACAGGAGCGGAGCTGTAACTGACTGGCATCAGTGTGGATGGCAAGTTATGTTCCTGGGTGGTGACGCGTGGAAACTTCGGGAAACGAAGTCGAGGCAGTCGCGCTTCTTCTTGTTGCAGCTGTGGCATTTTCTTCTTAGGCTTCGTTGACGGCTGGGTGTTGGCAGAGACTTCCTTCTTCTGGTGGTGACTTCTTACTTCCTTCTTAGAGTAGCATTACTTCTTGTCGTTACAATGTTGGCATTGGCAGGATACTCAGAGTATATGGGTGCTGTTGGGTCTTCTGGTCTTCTGACTGGTATTATGTTCTGACCCCTGAGGTAATCTACATGTTTCCACCCTGAAGACAGTCAGGGTAGGCGGGGCACGGGCCTACTGTTATACTAGTTTTGACCTGTTGGGCTGATTGTGAGCTGATGTTACCTGTCTGCCGTGGAGATATTGCTGAAGGGCTCAGTGTCGCAGTTTTAGAAGTGGCCTCCACTGCTTCATCGTAAGTGGAGTCATCCACCGATATATCGTCGTCATAGGAGTAGAAGAGTTCTTCGCGGATGGCTATGGTGGCTGAAGCAGTTGCAGTAGTAAGCTCTGGAGTAGGTGTTGCAGGTTCAGACGATTCTGTATGATCATTGGCCGGATCAGCTTCAGGTGTTGCTGGGGTTGAATTAGTAGTTGCATGAGTAGTGAGTAGGTCATCCGGAACGATGATGGTTGTCAATCCATTGTCAGGAAAAAGTGTTGTGGTAGCAATCTATGTTTTTGCCCTTCCTTTCGGTCTGCTAGGTGGAGTAGAACAGTTGGTGGTTGGTGGAGAAGCGTAGTGGCTGTGGCTGGGTTGATTATTGGGTGTTGCTCCTCTAATGGGAAGGCTGGGAGGTGGCGCTGCTGGCTGGGAAGGAAGGAAACGCTTCCGATTGGATGTTGATGCGTTGCTGCAGCAGCAATGGTGAAGGTGATCTTCCAGGTCGAGCGTTGGTTGTCATCATTACCGATGATTTTCGGTGCAGCTGCTGTCAGAGCAGGGTTCTGAACGTTGATGCCTGCAACAATGTCGGTTGTCCTCTGGATGGATATAAAGGTGCTAATTCTCCTAGCAGAGATTGTTCTGTTAGCCAGGTAGCGACGTGGCTGTGTAAGAATGAGGTTCGTGGCCTGCAGGGCGGTCTGGTGCACTGGAGAAAACAGCTTTTCAAGTGCCTCATCACTGGAGAAGAAGAGCTCAGCTCCTACTCCGTCTTCACGAATGTCGATAAGAGCTGCGTTGGTGATGTTGATAACTCCAGAATTTGCCTCCGTGTGAACGTGTGGTCTCCTCGGAACCGGACCTTCACCTTGTAGATCATGGTACTTGGTGTGTACCATTAGCGAGAGCTAAAGCCGAAGCAATACTGGCACCCCCTCAACGGGATACAGTGCCGATGGAAGTATTCTCCATCATTGTGTGGAGCTTGCCAACTCGCTCAGGTGAGGAGCAACCATAGACACAGCCAGCCACGGCGGCTGCTGCCGTTCTACTCGCTTTCGTGATGCTCCCGCGAGGTCGGCATATTTCTTGCTGCTTCCGCGAGGTCAACGTATATCCTGATCGCTACCCTGAATTCACTCTACGAGTCGCCACCATCGCCTATTCCCCACGCATTCCGAGGCTTAATAAATCAGCCTATCTTCTACCTCGTATGCAAAGCCTTGCTGTAAGCCATTTATCCTGTTACCATCCTCGCCTCATCCATATATCGATGCCTTGACGGCTCTGACATCCAGGCTTTATCCACCAAACGCATCATCCAACTCGATACTTAACAAATACCTCCACGGAGCTCCTTCAGCATATTGCTTGCATTTGACAATTATTTAAGTAGATTCATCGTGCAGCCATCTGTGTGCATAGCAGCAAGCGGGCTTTCAGGGATCAAGTCATTAACCACTTCGGCCGTATGATGGTTAAGATTGGGCCCATTGTTTTTTTATTGCATCATTTACACCAGTCCGGTTTCCCGTCCTCCCAGCCACTATCAGAACCTAGTGTCCCTGTAAGATGGAGGAAGTTAAGACTGAATAAAAATGATTACCCCCTCCGAGTGATCTCGATAACACCAGACATATACAAGACCACGACGACAACGTCTCAGCGACCTAGGCGAGGCTTCTACTGTCTCATCCAAGAGAGAAAACGCTTGTACAATTCCTGACATGGTTCCCTTGCCACATAATGACCAAACCATACTCAGAAAATGAAAGAAACGACGTCGTTTCGGTCCCTTTATCAAGTCGTGTATATGGCAAGTCCTTGCCATATTCTTACTGTTACCTTCTGTTGCCGTCCAACACGTAGAGGTAGCCACGGTGTTGTGCCTGGAGAGGATGCCAAGATGCAGGTTCATTCCTTTACTCTCGGTGAAGGAAAATTTAGTTTTAAATTCTGTGAATAATTGGCTGTAAATGGCCCCATTTCCTATGAATAAAGGCAACTGAGTCGAGTTTAGGCTCATGACCCTCAGAGATCGCTGCCATCTACTTCCTGTAGTTTACCTGTAATTGGTTTCGAGAAATCTTCTGTTCCCAAACCCGGCCTGATCCCAGGCTTGTCTGGTGGTAACCTGATATATACGGCTGTTATTTCCAACGGGCCGCATTACGGGCTATTCACGCCCGTGCCACCTCTTGGGGGTGGCTTAATCTTCATCAATCATCAACGGGCCGCAGGTGGAGCGAGTCTGTTCGACCAAACGCGTGTGGGGCCACGCTACAGAGACACTTGCTTGTACTAAAGAGGCTACAGAGCCACACTGCGTGTCAGCCAGGTATTAACACCGGGGTGTTAGCAAGGTCAAGAATCAGACAATCTTTTCCAGTTAAATATATGTCGACAATAACCTACCCTGTTATATACTCTATATCTATAGCACAGACAGTAGTTTCAAGTCTATTGTTGAATGTGTCCAGTTTAGTTTCTTATTTACATTCATTGTGTATATATATATATATATATAATATATATATATATATATATATATATATATATATATATATATATATATATATATATATATATATTGTACCTAGTAGCCAGAACGTCGTACTTGGCCTACTATGCAAGGCCCGATTTGCCTAATAAGCCAAGTTTTCCTGAATTTATATAATTTTCTAAATTTGTTCTTATGAAATGATAAATCTGTCCATTTCATTGTATATAAGTTAATTTGTTTAAATTTGAGTTAAAAGTAACGTAGATATATGACCGAACCTAACCAATCCTACCTAACCTAACCTATCTTAACCTAACCTAAACTATCACAACTAAGTCAATAAATTATGTTCTTAATATAATATAATAATAGTAATTCAAATAAACTAAATGGAAACAATTTATTGAAAATAAAAAAATCACTCGGCCTATTAGGCAAATCGGGTCTTGCATAGTAGGCCGAGAAATGCGTTTTGGCTACTAGGTACGATATATATATATATATATATATATATATATATATATATATATATATATATATATATATATATATATGATCTCAGACAAAAACAGCATAACTCTATTGCCCAGTTAGAGGTGTGAGCGCAATTATTAATATGTTCTTGCGACGGCGCTGGAACCAATCGCATTGGCGTTTGCCTTTCCATTGGAGACTTTCAGCTCCGTGGAGACGGACGGGGACCTGCTGCCTGGGCAACAGCTTCTTCCCTGTATCAACCTCCCCTGGCTTTGCGCCCTGGAGAGATCACTCCAGAGCGCAACTCCATAGTCTCCTAAGACTGATGGATGCCTACTACTACTGCGCTCACAACCTCGTGTAACACGAAAAGCTTCTGTTGATATTAAGAATGTGGTATAAAATATTAGATTTTTAATATTCATTCAAAATATGTAAAATAGGGTACGTTATAATTGCCTTGTTTCGTTATAACACCAGTTTATTAACTTCTGTAAATCCAGGCACTGTATAGAATGTAAATTTCATGTGATTTCTTTGGATCAATGTTGTCATTGATCAGAATAAAACTGCAATCTCCCTTGTTAGCGGCATCAGCAGAGTTATGGGTTGTTTTAAGATCAAAATACTTTACTACCGTAGACCTTGAATGTTGTTTATAAATGTTTTTGTCTAATATTTTGTGTTAAATACATATATATATTTTCCAAAAATTCTTTCAATGAGGCTAAAGATCAAAAATTGTGATTTGCCGTTTTTTGTATGAAATAGTTTCTAAGTGTAGCCTCGTGTAATGATTTTTGAAGGCATAGAATAAACGTCCAATATTTCTTGTCTTATATCTTCTCAATGATTACTGAAATTCACACTTGTTAATTTTTAGTTAAATCTGTCAGGTTTATATTCAGGTGATTATACAATAAACGTCCAACCTTTCGTGTCTTAGTTATATCTTTATAATGACCACACATGTTAATTTTAAGTTATATGAACTGAAGAACATCATAAATCCTTGATGAGATATTAATTAGTTTCGCTTACAAACAACAGGAGAATGTAACTACAGCACCCATTAACAGGAACCGAGAGAAGAGAACAACTTGGAGTAGCAACATGATGTAGATTTTCTTTACGTAGGGGCACGAACAAAACAAATATGAATATGATTGAAATAAAAATATATAATATAACTTTAACCTTGTACTACATATCGCTGAATATATTTTCCATAATAATCAACGCGATATTTAAACTGGCAGAATTTTAGGGAAGTGTTGTGAAATAAAAAGTAATAAACTTTGAAAATGATTGAAAAAGTTTAAAAATGACTACAATTTACCAATATTTAAAAGTTGTTTCTGGTACTTACCTCGTTGACCAGTATTGATGACGAAGCCACAGTCAACACCTCGAACATATTTCACATATATTGTGTTCTAAACTTCAATCACTCGCGTATTAATCACCAAAACTGAAGTGAGTTTTGAAGTGGCAGCCGTGAAGTGAGGACGTCTTGCCGACCCTCCCTGGTTGTTGGGGTTGTTTGCCATTTTGGTCGCCAGGTGGTGTGGGCGTCTCTGCCCTCCCAGTTTTGTTGCTGCCTGGCTGCATGTTGACGTGGCAGTTCTGACATGAGAGGCCATCTTCCCCCTGTTGTGCGTGTGAACTCTGTGGGCCTGGAGTTCACTTGTAAGGCTGGATATACGGACTACGGTGTTGAGCTTGTTACAGCCCACCGGGTTGTTCTCAAGTTCATGAGGGAGGAGGAGTACCGGAACTTCCTTCGTCGGTACGAGCGGCGTACGTTGCCGGGTGATGCCAGCTCTGTGGCAATTTCGGATCGTAGTGGTGCACTGACTTATGTCAGTGTCCATGGGGTGCCCCTGGAGTTCCCTAAAGACCTCCTCCGGCGTTACTTCGGGAGGTATGGTGCTGTTGTCAGCGTGCGGGTGAACACACTCTCCTCGGGGAGGTATGCTGGAAGGCGGATGAACATTCGTAGCTTGGGAATGCGCCTGCGGTCGGATATACCATCTTCTGTCCGGCTTATGGGATACTACGTCCATGTGTATTATGCCCGGCAACCCCGTACCTGTTTCCGGTGTGGCCTGTTAGGGCATCAGGCTGCCGGGTGCTCTGCGGCCCCTGCTACTCCTGTCAACTTGTTCCGGGAGGAGGATTTCCCACCGCTCCCTCTGGACGAGGACTCCAGGGATGGGGAGGTGCACGTCCCGTTAGCTGCTGCGGCTCCCCCTGCATCGCCCGACCTTCCTCCAGTTGTTGCAGACCCTCCCCCGGGGATTGCGGTGCCGTCAGATGGTCTACCTCCTGTCACTGCCCCCGTGGGCCTTCCTGGTGCTCACTGTGAGGCATCGCCGTCTTCTCCCTCGTCTTCGGCTGCTGCGCCTGGCCCTGTGTTCTCGACTCGGGTCCCAGATATGCTGGAGTGGCTGTGGAGCCTCCTGCTGTGTGTGGCCCGGTTCCCTCTGTGGTAGAGGCTGCTGCCGTTCTGCGTCGATTCGTCCGACTGGTGGTACCCGTGTTTCTGGACCGCTTCCAGCTCTGACGATATCCGGCCGGAGCCCAAACGTTCCCGGCGTTCGTCTTCTGCCTGGGCCGATGTTGGGGACTTCAGTGACTGTGGGTCTTCGGATGTTGACGGTGTGAATCCGGATACGTCGATGTCTCCACGGTTGGTGGTGGCGGAGGTCCATGTGCTTGCTGGTGCTGGTGCCCATGTCTCGGGAGTGCCTCCTGTTCCTTCTCCGCCAGGGGGCTCTCCGCAGTGGGGTGTGGTGGCTTCTGCTGCCAGGGACAGTGTGGGTGCTGGTGATGGGTGTGGCCTGGTAGTGACCTTACGGAAGGATGCGCACCGCCCAGGTTCTCTGCAGTCGTCTGGTGGTGTGCCTGTGGCCGCTGGTGCCCCTGTGGTGGTGCCCTATGTCCGGCTCCCTCCTGTGAGGGTGCGCGTTGGAGACCTGGAGGATGTGTTGCCGGCGTCTGTGATGCCGCCGGGGCACTGGGCAGATATTGCAGAGTTATTTCTGTTTGACAAGCCGGAGAACTTTCATGGTGGGGGGGTTCCCATGATGTNCGAATCTAAGCCATAGCACTCGCGAAGTGCCGGGCGAGTGCTTTACCACTGCGCCACGGGGATCTATTTGATAGATCACGTGTGAGGTTTGTCCCTCGAACTGAAGTGTAAGGTATATGCACACGTATTCCAGGTCTAATTGTAATTTGTGACAGGCAGTGGTTTGAATCCAGAGGACGCAGTGTGACCACGACGAAGGTCGGCGGAGACTGAGGTCCGCGGGCCAGCGGCTTGACCAGTTGCTAGCCGAATACTTGAATTAAGAAATCGAGTGGTATAAACGTGGATTATTATTGTGGCGGTGTCACATTAGGAGTGATAAACGGAGTTTAATCGTGTATAGCTTAACGAGGTAATTCTGACAATAGTCCACAAATCTATAGTTTATAACCAACTAATGGAGGGGTAGCAGGTATTTGCCTAGGCTACCTGGGAAATGCTGGAAGTTGATTTTTACATTTGATCACTTGCATTTAATGTATATATTTATGTAAGGCATTATATGTAGGTATGAAATACTGAATGATTGCACGTGATTAACACAATGAAAGAATATGTATGCCTGTGTAGGAATGAGATAAATTTATAGATACAAATATTTGTCTAGCGAATGGATGGTCAATTTTGAAACGAGGCTGTGTTTTTAATTTTGCATTGATTTCTATGATTTTGATAACATGATTAATATTATTGAGATTTAATACGTGCATTTATATGTGAAGTGATACACTGGCCAAGAAGAGGCTTTTGAGTGACTTACTAAGAGGAAGACTTACAATGATAATTGTGTACATACTTTATTATATACGAGGCTGCCAGAAGTCAAGCCGGAAGTGGCTCAATAGTGTAAAATTTGTTTTTGTGATTCTGAATAGTTTATTATAGTATTATTACTTTAGTATATGCTATTAAAGTTACTTACCTTATCATTACTCCTTCCCGGTGTGCCTGAGAAAGAATTTGGTTTGATTAAGGTTCCCATACCAAACTGAGATTCTAATATTAATCTGATAATCTAACTGTGGGAGAAAGAGGAGGTTTTGGCAGAGAACACTGATTGCAACAGGGAGCAGCCGACAGCAAGTCCCAGCCAGCAACAGTGTGTGCTGAGAGAACAGCTTGTCTTTCCTCAGGAATCTGGGGCAAGTGCTTGAAGAAAGGACCATCTCAGCAGTCACTTTTATATTTTTTAGTATAGCAGCTGATGTCTCCAGTGGTGTTGCACTTGGGAGCCCTAGATGTGTGGGGTGATGTGGGTAACGTTATTATTTATTTATCTTACTGTCATTGGTGTGCATTATAGGTTTCTTAGTTCGTTTCACACAACACTACACAAGGGGGAAGGGCGGTTATTTATTGTTGTAATATTTAATTCATTTAGAATTAGTCCATTCAACGCTGAATTATTTCATTTTAATTTAAATAATTCACTGTCCAAATGTTAAATATTTGGAAAACCTAATTGACCAAATTAGACATGTAATTAAACTTTTCAGATATGTAATTGTGACTTACTCACGCATTTGGGATATATTTGATATTCCACTGGGGATCTGTAATCAAAGAACGGTTAAGAACCCCTGAATTAAACAATGGGATAATAAGACAGTTGACTAATTAGATAATTAGTTTTGCAATTAATATAACAAATGTGTCTAAATGTACCGCAATTATTGGTGGTACATTTAGACAAATGCGTCTAAATATACAACCAACTATGGGGTCCGTGAATGTGACCACTAGGGCTAGTGCAGCCAGATTTAGTAAACGTCTAGGGGGTCCCAGGTCCAACACTAGGGGGGGGACACACGAGCTGTTACATTAAAGAAAATAAAACTAGTGAGTGCTCCTCTTCTCGAGTACTCTCCCAAATTCCTGTGGAAAGACACCTGTTCTCTCTGCACCTGCAGGTCAATATTAAGGTCAGGGTACCGGGGGCTAAGCGGACAGAACAGCGGACGCGGAATCCTGTGGTCTCGGGTTCGATCCGGGCGCCGGCGAGAAACGATGGGCAGTTTCTTTCACCCTGATGCCCTTGTTACCTAGCAGTAAATAGGTACCTGGGAGTTAGTCAGCTGTCACGGGCTGCTTCCTGGGGTGGAGGCCTGGTCGAGGACCGGGCCGCGGGGACACTAAAAGCCCCGAAATCATCTCAAGATAACCTCAAGATAGGGTATGGGAGAATCCCAACCAACGGCCTGTTGTCAAGTACACACACACGCTGTTGCTGGATGTGGCCAGCTATCCGCTGCTCCTTGTTGCAATCAATGTCTCACACCAAAACCTCCTCTTAGTCCGATAATTATATTTTCAGATTAATATCAGAATTTTGGTCTGGCCACCTAAAATATCAGAACCTTAATCAGACCCAAACTCTTCACCAGGGACACCGGGAAGGCGCAATGATAGCTTAATTAATAAGTAAGTTTAACAGCCTATACTAAAGTAATAATAATATAATGAACTATTCAAAATCACAGACATATATCACACTATTGACTGAACTATGAGGCCTAGTTTAATATTGGTTTTCCACAACCGCTTCCGGCTTAACTTCTGGCATATATAATTATATTATATATATTCTGGCGTATATAAAGTTTGCACACAAATTATCTTTGTAAGTCCTTGGTAAGTCGCTCAAAATCTTCTTCTTGGGCTAGTGTATCACTTCATCACATATAAATTAACATATTAAATCTCAATAATGTTAATTATGTTATCAAAAATCATATAAATCGATGCAAAATTCAAGCCACAGCCTAGTCTCAAAACTTATCATCCACTCGCTAGACAAACATTTATGTATCTATAAATGAATCTCGTTCCTTCACAGGCATAAATATTATTTAATTGCATTAATCACGTCCAATCACTCCTTAATCTAACCTACAAATAATGCAATCATAAATACAATTATATAGATGAGCATAAAGTGCAATAATAATCAATAATGTAAATATAATGACACTGGAATATCAATGAAAATAATTACTTAAAAGAAAATCACCCTGCAACATTTAGGGTTCCCACTACTAACTAGCAACAATAGTTACACATACTATTATTGCCTGAGGGCTAATGAGGTCGCTTAAGACTCTAGTGGCCTCTACGAGGACAGGAGGCCGGCGTCTTGTCAAATGTTCCCCCATTAGCTCTGATGATTTTTTTCCAGTTGGATTTTAAAAGTTAACAGATTTTTTGTCATTTACGACTTCGGCGGGTAGGCGATTCCGTGTGTCTATAACCCTGTGGGTGAAAAAGCATATCCTGTTCTCAGTCCTACATTGTGGCTTGTTGAGCTCGAAACTGTTGAACTCCTTGTTTGTGTTACATCTGACCTTTTGAAGAAATTATCCGGATCAACATCCTCCAAATTGTTCAGTATTTTAAGTTTCAATGAGATCCACTCTGCCATGCCTGGTTTGCAGTGTTGTTAGCCCTGGGGCCCTCAGCCGTTCCTGGTGTGAGAGATGACTTAGCACTGGTATGATTTTTGTTGCCCGGTGTTGCACTTTCTCCGGAGCAGCTATGTTCTTCTGAAGATGAGGTCTCCATGCTTGGATACAGTAACCAAATGGGGGCGCACCAGCCATCTTCTTTTCCTTTAAAGCCAAAGGTTCACTTGATTATTCCAAAGGTGTGGTTAGCTTTTTTGACTGGTGCTTTTTTTACCACTTGGACGGTGGGGGATTGAACGCCGACCTGAGTGAAGCGAGACCGTCGCTCTACCGTCCAGTTAAAGTCAGTTACCCTCAAATCCATTGTCAGTTATTCAATATATGCCAGCCCTCACATGGTTGTCTGGGTTTCAAACACTGGGCGCCAACTGCTGCTTCAATGGGACGATCCTCACACTATCGCCCGAGGTCTAAACGCTTGGCCCCCAACTTCTGCTACACCAATAGAGGCCGGTCCCATGACCCCCTCACTGTTGCATAAATATCACTGTTCCTCAGAAGGGCAGATTCTCACATAACTGGCCGGGTCCTTAACCTCTGCCCTTAACAGCTCCTGCACATATAATACTGTCTATCACTATAGGGCCAACCTACTGATGCACGGGTCTACCAATAGACGAAACCTTCGGTGTGTGTGTAGCTCCTAGGTCTGCCATCCAGGTGCTGATGCACACAAACACACACACACACACACACACACTGTGCCTGGCAAATTGTTAGTTTCACACACACTGAACTTTCGTCGTGACTTCACATTGCCTCCAGTCTTCTTCAATGTGGAAACAATCGCGGCTACATCCGACGACTCGACAGGAAACAGTGCGACCCTCCTGGTGCACTAGCAGCATGACAACCTTCTCTAGCATTTCTATACTATTGTAGCAAGGTCGTCCTTCATTACGACGAAGACATCTCACATCAGGTCTACGTTACGGTCGCGCAGCTTGCCACTCCTCGAAGCCCACTTCTACACAGCTCTAACGAAACCACTTACCACCAGGTCAGTTCCTGGGCGCACACACACACACTGCTGGATACTGCCCTTATCTTCTAGTTCGGTCCTTCTGGCAAGTATCAAGCTACGATATCCATCCAGCAGTAACGAAGCGACGGTGGTAGTATGACCTCTTTGAAACTCAGCTGTGAAGTGACCTACCTCCGCCAATCTCCCCGCATTCCATGCAAAACGTCACTGTACTGCTTTGCTCTAATTGGTTCTTACAGGTAGCGTCGTCCTATAAGCTCTGGCGACGTCGCTGCACTTGGTGGGAAAGTATACTTGTCTCCTTGAGACCTCCTCACCATATAGTCACCTCTTAAACTCGCAAAAACACATTCGCACTCATCCTGCCTAATTTCGTCTAAAATATAAAAACACAAACTACTGAACAACAGATCAAAGGCTATCAACCGGGAACAACTCTCACACAGAAGTCCCAGACTAGACTCCTACTGATTTTCTTATTATACAGTTAATTAAGTCCTCAGCTGCGTTCGTGTATAAGAGTCATGATGGATAACCCAGCGGATTTTCTTAAAATAAACTCGCCAGCCTGTCCTCAGGGAGGAAATCCACTCACGTTAATGGATTGAGAATGACTACGTAATTACTGCTATTATCTATTCTCTATCTACGGTTACGTTAGGTTAAGATTTGGTTAGGCTATGTAGGTCAGGTTTCATTACATTAATATGGTGTAATACTGCCCAAAATATGGAATTCGTAAACTGGTAAACTATGCCCTTGAATTTCGTTTACAGAAAAAAAATTCTTCAAACTATTTAAAAGAAAATATTTTAGCATATACTTTTATATTTTAAACCAACGATTTATAATTAAATTGTAACTTCAAAATAATCTCTGTTTAGGGCAAAGGTTCACTTGCCAATTTACAAGTTTACTATTACTGGAACGATAACATGCATACAGACCATGACAAATATCTAGATAACTATCCAGGTGGAGTGACAGGGAGGTTTGTTACTTAAGGTAATGAATGGATTTGCTCTGAGGACGGGTTCAAACTCGCACTTCAGGACAAAATATGCAATTTAGTGACTGCACTCTCATCTGACCATTTAATTGGAATACATTGTTGTATTCCAATTAATACAACATTCTAGTCAACATTATTATTGTCTTACTGAATTATATGATATTATGAATTTAAGGGGGTCCTGACGGCTGAGTGGACAGCGCTCAGGGTTTATAGTCCTAAGGGACGCCGGTTCGATCCCCGGCGGAGGAGGAAACAAATGTGCAGAGTTTATTTCACCCTGATGCGCCTGTTCACTTAGCAATAAATAGGTACCTAAGAGTTACAGCTGCTACGGGCTGCTTCCTGGGGATGTGTGCGTGAGTGGGTGAAAATTAGGATTAAGGACTTGCCCGAAACACTATGCGTGCTAGAGGCTGTCCAAGAATGTAAGAACTATTGTAAATGTAAAATAAATAAATGAGAGTACTTTTTTATGGGAAAATATTATCAGGCATTTTATTTTATTTTGATTAATTAGATATACAAGAGTTCTTACATTCTTGTACATTCTTGTCTTGAATTGAAAATTGTACTGAGGGTTTAGTCCTTCACAGAACGTTCTTGTTCTGTTGGCCTTCAAGTATTGTTCCTGTTCTGTAGACCTTCAAGTATTGTTCCTGTTCTGTAGACCTTCATGTATTGTTCCTGTTCTGTAGACCTTCATGTATTGTTCCTGTTCTGTAGGCCTCCACGGAGCGTTCCTACCCCTGTAGGCCTTCGCAGAACATTCCTCCCCCTGTAGACCTACACAACAAGTAAGCCTTGCTTTATCTCGAGACAATATGTGCCTACCCCGAAAAGGGCATTGCAGCTCTCACGCTAAAATTACTATCTCATTATACTTGTGATTATTATAACGGGTGTTGCTTGTCGTCCAGTTTAGCTTATCGGTGTTTACTAGATAAGAGAACCACTATTTAGCGGACACGTAATGATTCCTTGTGTCGCGGACAGGAACCCAATTTTCTCCTCTTGTGGAACCCGATTTTCCTCTCTTCTTTTCGGAACGAATTTTCCTGCTTCTTCTAGAAGCCAATTTTCCCACTTCAAGTACAAGACAGCTTCTCTTTTTCTGGAAGTCAATTTCACCTCTTTATGAAACCAATTTCCACTCTTCGTCTGGAAGAAAATGTCTTCACTTCCAGAACATGCAAGCCATTTTCCCAAGCTTACGGATATTTAAGCCTGGAACAGCGGCTTAAATACTGCTCTTTCAGTGTACCTCCTTTCCCATATGTACCTCCTTTCCTATATGTACCTCCTTTCCCATATGTACCTCCTTTCCCATATGTACCTCCTTTCCTATATGTACCTCCTTTCCCATATGTACCTCCTTTCCCATATGTACCTCCTTTCCTATATGTACCTCCTTTCCTATATGTACCTCCTTTCCTATATGTACCTCCTTTCCCATATGTACCTCCTTTCCTATATGTACCTCCTTTCCTATATGTACCTCCTTTCCCATATGTACCTCCTTTCCCATATGTACCTCCTTTCCTGTTGTCGTTCCAATTGAGTAAGTGGTTCATATTTGGCAAAGTTCCTCTACCACTCGTGTCCTACTTTGCAATTGTGGTGTTATGGTGACTGTAATCTTCTGTATGGTGTTATGGTGACTGTAATCTTCTGTATGGTGTTATGGTGACTGTAATCTTCTGTATGGTGTTATGGTGACTGTAATCTTCTGTATGGTGTTATGGTGACTGTAATCTTCTGTATGGTGTTAGGGTGACTGTAATCTTCTGTATGGTGTTATGGTGACTGTAATCTTCTGTATGGTGTTATGGTGACTGTAATCTTCTGTATGGTGTTATGGTGACTGTAATCTTCTGTATGGTGTTAGGGTGACTGTAATCTTCTGTATGGTGTTAGGGTGACTATACATCTTCTGTAGTGTTATGGTGACTGTAATATTCTGTATGGTGTTATGGTGACTGTAATCTTCTGTATGGTGTTATGGTGACTGTAATCTTCTGTATGGTGTTAGGGTGACTATACATCTTCTGTAGTGTTATGGTGACTGTAATATTCTGTATGGTGTTATGGTGACTGTAATATTCTGTATGGTGTTATGGTGACTGTAATCTTCTGTATGGTGTTAGGGTGACTGTAATCTTCTGTATGGTGTTAGGGTGACTATACATCTTCTGTAGTGTTATGGTGACTGTAATATTCTGTATGGTGTTATGGTGACTGTAATCTTCTGTATGGTGTTATGGTGACTGTAATCTTCTGTATGGTGTTAGGGTGACTATACATCTTCTGTAGTGTTATGGTGACTGTAATATTCTGTATGGTGTTATGGTGACTGTAATATTCTGTATGGTGTTATGGTGACTGTAATCTTCTGTATGGTGTTATGGTGACTGTAATCTTCTGTATGGTGTTATGGTGACTATACATCTTCTGTAGTGTTATGCTGGCTTTACATCTGTATGATGCTATGTTGGCTACATCTTGTATATGGTGTTATATGGTCACTATACATCTTCTGCATGGCGTCATGATCACTATACATTTCCTTCATGGTATAATCGATCTAATCGGTTCCCTATCCAATGTTGGCGTCTTCGGTCCTCCCAATACTTGGTCTTGATTAGGACTCGTGTAATGACTGAGACTTAACCCAGCTGGGTGTTCTGGACAGGCGATATGGATGTGGTATTTGATTTAACGTCGATTTAGTGTTGATTTAGCGTTGATTTATAGCATTACTCAAGCATACTTTGCTCGCTGAGTTCTATGCTAAGTACATATACAGCGCTGAGGATATATCTAACTTGAACACATTGTGTCTCCTGCAGGAGTGGGTGGCTGACGAGGCCGGTGTGGGACTGGCTTCACCGCCCCGCAAGAGCTCCTCTCCATCTATCCGGGACCTGCCCTCTCCTGTGATGGGGCCTCACGCCTTCAACCGCCCACCTCCGCCCGCCCAGACCGCCCGCAGAACTAGATCAACAGTCAAACTTTCCCCATTAATAAGTAGGACGTTCCTCGAAGTTCACAAACTTGCCCGCCCGCATAATGGTCTTGAAGGATTGGGGGCCAGGATGGATTTAGTGGTAAACTTGATACCCAGTCGGCACAATATCCAAGAACAACACCAATGCAATGTCGAACCAACGCCACTCTTGAATATTGTTCCTTGTGGGTCGTAGCCACAACGTTACCTTTACGTTGTCGGTTACTTTGTGTATTTGCCGGGACGTTTAAGGTTATGCTGTTACAGAAAACGGGTGTTCATGGCTTGGTTGGAGACATATACTACGGTAAATGCGATATTGTGCTTGCAATATATAATAATATATTATATATATTACATTAATATATATTGATATATATATAAATATATATAATATTTTAATATAATATATGTACTGGAAATCTTTGTGGAAGGTATGGTTTAGTATCATATGGGTCTGTATCTCATTTTGAGCACGGCTAGACCATGGCCAGGATTCATGGAGCATTTACGCAATCAGCACTTCTTTCCTTAGTTATGGAGGCTTTTTTCATAAAGTTTAGTATGAAAAAAAAATATAGAGGAAAGCGCCAAGCCATTACGACTATATAGCACTTGGGAAGGGGTCAGGAAGAGGTTTTGGGATGGGACGGGGGAAGCTTTGTTTACACAAGCTTCGAAACAACCCAACCCAAGGACTCCTGGTTCATCCTTGACGACGAGCGGACGTCTGGACGCCACCTCCGCCTGGGAGCCGCCGGATCGCGCTCTGTTTTGTGATTTTGGATTTGATACTGCCGTTTGGCATTCCTATTCCACGGTCCGGATTGTAAGACGCCTGGCGCACATATCGCCTTGGGTCACAGGATCGTTGATAGATATTTTAACGTTTTCTGGCTGGTTCTCTCGGCGGGGAGACGGTGTCCGGCGCCGGCTTGACCGAGAGGTACTGGGAGTTGGCGCTCTTGGTGGGTCTTGGTGGGCTTTTGTGTGCCCTGAGACGTGGTGGGCTCTTGGTGTGCCCTGAGACGTGGTGGGCTCTTGGTGTGCCCTCAGCCGTGGTGGGCTCTTGGTGTGCCCTCAGCCGTGGTGGGCTCTTGGTGTGCCCTCAGCCGTGGTGGGCTCTTGGTGTGCCCTCAGCCGTGGTGGGCAGCTGGTATGCCCTGAGACGTGGTGGCGGCCGGCTTCTGCTCTGTCGGAGGGCACTGGATGACATTTTACGGTATAGTTGGCGGCCGAGTTTTTGGTTTTGCTACCCAGTGTTCTCATTGTGGGGCAGGGCCGGTGCTTGTCACCCTGAGGGACTCCTGGGGCTCCCCAATCGTCTGTCCGTCTGTGCACGTTTATTTGTCGTAAAAGCATATTCGTTTCTGGTGTTATGCGTCATTCGTTTCGCCATTAGGATTTGCAATTAACCCTTTACGGGTACACTTGGGCGCATCAGATCCCATGATCGTCGTCGCCCTAATTCACAGCAACAACAACACCACCACCCAACCCAAGGTTATTATTGCTGTTAACAACTTAATTATGCTTTAGAGCTCATAAACTTGTTAATATATTATAACAAACCATCATGATTGAAGAACGATGTACAGGTTTCGTAAGTGCATGTGTAACTACTTGATGCAATTGGTCCTGAACTTTCCAGATGATACTCTGCCAAGATAATTCAAGATATCCTTGACTGTTTAGCTCTATGATCGATGTCGTTTTGATCCCTTGTTACCGACCTCTGAGATCTGTCATCATTTACTGATGTGTACCTCCCTCTTCAAGTACTTCTTGTGCTCTTCCGTGGGTGTACCTCCTACGTCAAGTACTTCTGTGCTCTGCCGTGGGTGTACCTCCCTCGTCAAGTACTTCATGTGCTCTGCCGTGGGTGTACCTCCCACGTCAAGTACTTCATGTGCTCTGCCGTGGGTGTACCTCCCACGTCAAGTACTTCATGTGCTCTGCCGTGGGTGTACCTCTCTCGTCAAGTACTTTATGTGCTCTGCCGTGGGTGTACCTCCCACGTCAAGTACTTTATGTGCTCTGCCGTGGGTGTACCTCCCACGTCAAGTACTTCATGTGCTCTGCCGTGGGTGTACCTCCCACGTCAAGTACTTTATGTGCTCTGCCTTCACGAATCCTCTTCCTTTTTTTTACATATATAAATTTATAGATGTGCTCCGTTGTGGACGGATGTTGTCTCTTGATGTCTGTATTGCTGGTACATCGTGAGATGGTTACGGCATTGTTAATTTAATAGCCAGCCCGCCCCCCCCCCTCCCTCCTACCTTCCTTATCAATGTATAACTAGTTCTGCCCTCAAGATATATACGCCCATCTCCTTTAGCACATGTGTGGCTACACAGATCACACAATAAAGTGGATACCAGCGTGTGTGCAGGTTACACGTTAAAATTTAATTGGTACCAGCTCGGTGCCTTCAGATTTCCTGCGGGTTCGGGCGGGCGCTTCGGGTCCGGGGTGGCCCCCGGGACGCTGGTACTAACCCACTTTCCTGCTCCGAATACTTTCTCATATATAAGGCTCTTTACTATCCTTATATATTACCAAAGTGTCAAGATGAAGATTTCTTGTGTCGAAGTGCCTCTTTATTATTTCAAGTTTCCATATAATTGAGTCTAGAAACATTTCAGTTAGTCTAAAGGTATTT
>WNGS01018527.1:0-13976 GCA_020271785.1 Procambarus virginalis | reverse complement strand
TTAGAGAGGAAGTACCACAAGGAGGCAGCGACCTTCCTGTCCTGGTCTTGACTACATGGTTGAATTAAAAGCATATGGACACAGGTCAAGAGGTCCGGGACACAAGAGTAGGTTACAGAGTCGGGAGAGACACATTATAGCTGTCAGATTGTCTGGGAAATGTGCAGTGGAAGTAGGACTAAGTGGAAAAACAGTCTAGGGATTGATGGATCAAGCCAAACGGAAATAATAATTGGTTGAATACAGATTCACCTATACCTATATCATGGGTACTTACCTTTATCCATGATATAGGTAAAAATTCTCAAGGAATACCGCACTTCATGGTTTAATAAGAAGCTAAAACAGGACTGGAAACAGCATAGAGGACAGAAGAAATGGAATAGATCTAACAAATTTATGAACAAATACATAAAAATAAGAAGACTATCACAAAAAACTATGAATGACATTGTATTGAAGTAAAGAACCAACTTAAGTTACAGCTTAGTCATATATGAAGGATAAAACAAGGCAGTAAATACCCATGTGACTAAACTATTAAAAAAAACGGAGGAAATCATACACAAAATAACAAGGTAATTTGTGAGGACCTAAATGCCAGTTTTGATGGTGTATTGACAAGTGAGTTAGCACAGCTCCTAGTACTTGGTCAGGGAGGGCAGGGAACTATCAGGAAGAAAGCGCAAAGTCAAGACCATGTAGCACTGGGAAGGGGTCAGGATAAGGATTTGGGATGGGAAGGAATGGTGCCCAACCACTTGGACTATCGGGGATTGAACGCCGACCTGCATGATGCGAGACCGTCGCTCTACCGTCCAATCCAAGTGGTTGGGTTACTTGGCCAGGAGATAACCCTAGATGAGAGACTGACAAATTTTGTCGTAAGAGGAGCCAAGACAACTAACATAATTAGATGAAAATAAAGCTATGGGACCAGGTTTCACCATGGATGTTAAAAGAAGATGCACAAGCCCTCAGTATACCTCTGGCTCTGATCTGGTATGAGTCAGATGAGGAAGAAACTTTGACCAGTATTGGAAGATGGCGAATGTCAATATATAAGCAAGGAGATAGGGAGGAGCAGCTAGACTACAGACCAATATTACTGACAAGCATTCCTCGCAAGTACACTCAAATATATAATAAAGATTAGACTAATTAAACCCCTTAGAGAGGATCAGGTGTGTAAATAAGCACTAACATGGCTTCAGGGGAAGAGAAGTCATGGCTAACAAACCTACTGGAGTTTTTATGAGAAACTAACAAGAATAAGACAAGACAGAGGACGCTAGCCAGATTGTGTTCCTGCAGTCCCAAAAAGCCTTTGACAAAGATCCACATAAGAACACCAGGGGATGCCTGTCACTACTACATAAACTTGAGAGACAGGCCGGAGTAAGTGGGAGACCACTGACATGGATGAGAGTACATAACAGACAGGAGTCAGAGAGTCACGGTGAGGGGCGAGAAGTAGCAATGGCACAGACTAGAGTACCTCGGGGATCGGTGCTGAGACCCATACCATTTCTCATTCATGTTAATGACCTAACAAATTTTGTTGCAACATTAATAATGGAAAGACTCGAGACAGATGGAGATTGTAAGATTCTCCAAGACGACTTAGACAAACTGCAGAGTTGATCTGCAGCTTGCCTAAGTCATCTTGGCGGATAAATGGCGGTTAAACTTCAACACCAGCAAGTGTAAGGTGATGGAAAGGGGAACAGGTGATGGGAGACCAAAAGGACGGCACAATGAAGGTAAACTGCCGCCATATAACGAAACAAAAAAATACCTGGGAGTGAACATGACACTCGGGAGACTCACGACTATAATATCAGCAGTAAACTCTACACCGGCAAGAACTCCATTCAGAGTAAAACTCTACACCGTCAGAACACCATTCAGAGACCTAAGCCATCACAATCGACTCGAGAATGGTCCAGGACGGGCCGAAACGTCGTCGTCCCTTCACTTTCTAGTGTGTGATCTGGTCAACATACTTTTTTTGGAGATATATACAAGAGTTGTTACATTGTTGTAGAGCCACTAGTACGCGTAGCGTTTCGGGCAGGTCCCTGGAATACGATCCCCGCCGCGAAGAATCGTTGTTACAACCAAGTACACATTTTACTGTTGAGTTAAACAGAGGCTACAGTTAAGGATTTGTGCCCAGTAAATCCTCCCCGGCCAGGATACGAACCCATGACAAAGCGCTCGAGGAACGCCAGGCGCGTGTCTTACCACTACACCACGGAGACTGGTCAGAACACTTCAGCCACGTTATTGTGACCCCTCGCCTGCACACGGAGACCCAACTAAGGAGGCATTTGGATCACTGAAGAACATCTCGAGAGCGAGGTCTTCTGGTACGACTTTCACGTTAGGAGAGTGTCCAGGGGCTCCTGAGACGACCAGAGGGCGGTGCACCTCCGCCAGCCATTGGACGACCCGAGTGGCGGTGCACCTCTGCCAGCCACTGGACGACCCGAGTGGCGGTGCACCTCTGCCAGCCATTGGACGACCCGCGTGGCGGTGCACCTCTGCCAGCCATTGGACGACCCGAGTGGCGGTGCACCTCCGCCAGCCACTGGACGACCCGCGTGGCGGTGCACCTCCGCCAGCCATTGGACGACCCGAGGGCGGTGCACCTCCGCCAGCCACTGGGAGTTAATGGTCTATGTTTATATACTGGATAGTTAATACAACATATTGTATTGTTCTCCAGCTTAACATTAGCCTCAGACAGCATTGTTCTCCAGCTTAACGTTAACCTCAGGCAGCATTGTTCTCCAGCTTAACATTAACATCAGGCAGCATTGTTCTTCAGCTTAACGTTAACCTCAGGCAGCATTGTTCTTCAGCTTAACGTTAACATCAGGCAGCATTGTTCTCCAGCTTAACGTTAACCTCAGGCAGCATTGTTCTCCAGCTTAACATTATCAGGCAGCATTGTTCTTCAGCTTAACGTTAACCTCAGGCAGCATTGTTCTTCAGCTTAACGTTAACCACAGGCAGCATTGTCCTCCAGCTTAACGTTAACCTCAGGCAGCATTGTCCTCCAGCTTAACGTTAACCTCAGGCAGCATTGTCCTCCAGCTTAACGTTAACCTCAGGCAGCATTGTCCTCCAGCTTAACGTTAACCTCAGGCAGCATTGTCCTCCAGCTTAACGTTAACCACAGGCAGCATTGTCCTCCAGCTTAACGTTAACCTCAGGCAGCATTGTCCTCCAGCTTAACGTTAACCTCAGGCAGCATTGTCCTCCAGCTTAACGTTAACCACAGGCAGCATTGTCCTCCAGCTTAACGTTAGCCTCAGGCAGCATTGTCCTCCAGCTTAACGTTAACCACAGGCAGCATTGTCCTCCAGCTTAACGTTAACTACAGGCAGCATTGTCCTCCAGCTTAACGTTAACCTCAGGCAGCATTGTCCTCCAGCTTAACGTTAACCTCAGGCAGCATTGTCCTCCAGCTTAACGTTAACCTCAGGCAGCATTGTCCTCCAGCTTAACGTTAACCACAGGCAGCATTGTCCTCCAGCTTAACGTTAACCACAGGCAGCATTGTCCTCCAGCTTAACGTTAACCACAGGCAGCATTGTCCTCCAGCTTAACATTAACCTCAGGCAGCATTGTCCTCCAGCTTAACATTAACCTCAGGCAGCATTGTTCTCCAGTTTAACATTAACCTCAGGCAGCATTGTTCTCCAGTTTAACATTAACCTCAGGCAGCATTGTTCTCCAGTTTAACATTAACCTCAGGCAGCATTGTCCTCCAGCTTAACATTAACCTCAGGCAGCATTGTTCTCCAGTTTAACATTAACCTCAGGCAGCATTGTTCTCCAGCTTAACGTTAACCACAGGCAGCATTGTCCTCCAGCTTAACGTTAACCACAGGCAGCATTGTCCTCCAGCTTAACGTTAACCACAGGCAGCATTGTCCTCCAGCTTAACGTTAACCTCAGGCAGCATTGTCCTCCAGCTTAACGTTAACCACAGGCAGCATTGTCCTCCAGCTTAACATTAGCCTCAGGCAGCATTGTCCTCCAGCTTAACATTAACCTCAGGCAGCATTGTTCTCCAGCTTAACATTAACCTCAGGCAGCATTGTCCTCCAGCTTAACATTAACCACAGGCAGCATTGTTCTCCAGCTTAACGTTAACCTCAGGCAGCATTGTCCTCCAGCTTAACGTTAACCTCAGGCAGCATTGTCCTCCAGCTTAACATTAACCTCAGGCAGCATTGCCCTCCAGCTTAACGTTAACCACAGGCAGCATTGTCCTCCAGCTTAACGTTAACCTCAAGCAGTTCTGATCAGCACCAATCATGTCGTAACTCACAATGTAAGTTTACCCTTGTCACCCCGCTGTAGGATGCAGCATCCAGGGAAGTTGTCGGTCAGTTAGACAAACTATCATAAGAATAAAACAAACAGCAGAAGACCTAGTGGCCTATAAGAGGCAGCTCCTATTTATATCCACCTAAACTCACTCACATATATGTCTAGCCTACGCTTGAAACAATCTAGTGACCCCACGACAATTATGAACCTTAGAACCAAACGGGTTAACCGAATTCTTAAGACACCACTGATGTGTCCCCTTTCAGTGCCGTCGTTGACCAGCACGCTGTAGGGACACTAAAGCCAGATTAAGTCGCCATAATAGGAAGAGATTGGTTCCCAGGTCAGGGAACAATTTAAGATTACAAGATCTCTTTCCTTATTTATTTGCTGTCATATATCACACGACTTGATGATGGTCGAAGACGGAGCGAAACGTCGTCGTCTCTCCATCTTCAGGTGTGTGGTTTGGCCATTATACCTTCCGCCCCGTTATTGGGACTCATCGTCTGCAAGCTTATAATAAGTGGCAAATATGTAGTGTTTAAATGAACAAATCTACATAGACCATTGTCTCGGAGAGGCTGCAGGCTCCAAGTAAGTTCAGTAGAACTTCTGGTTTCAATTCTTTTTGAGCATGTCGTAGCTTAGTCGATTAAGGCAGTGTCTGGGATCCTCTCGGTCCTAAGTTCGAATCCTCGTCACGGCCCTTGTGGATTTGTTCATTTGATGCATCACGCTGTTGTGATTTCTGTGTGTAATGTCGTGTTTAGTCTTGGGGGGGGGGGGGTTGAGGGCCCACACCCCCTCCAGGGTACCATGGGGTTGTTCACTTGTTACTCTGGCCTGCCTCAAGATGCTCCAAGGTGGTTACTCCTCTTTACACTACCACGACCGGATTGCTTTATTTGCTTGCGCGAGCACACGTAAGCAAGTATGTACGCACGCACGCACGCACGCACACGCA
Source organism: Procambarus virginalis (assembly GCA_020271785.1). Taxonomy (NCBI): domain Eukaryota; kingdom Metazoa; phylum Arthropoda; class Malacostraca; order Decapoda; family Cambaridae; genus Procambarus; species Procambarus virginalis. The sequence continues at coordinate 8,662 of WNGS01018527.1, read as the reverse complement.
CGCACGCACACGCGCACACGGTCGAACAAATGGTTGTTAGAGTTTAACCCAAGCAAATGTAATGAAGATAAGTGTAGGGAGCAGGAGGTCAGTTACAATGTATCATTTGGGAGATGAAATTCTACACGAGTCAGAGAGAGAAAGACCTGGGGGTTGATATCACGCCAGACCTGTCCCCTGAAGCTCATATCAAGAGGATAACATCAGCAGCATATGCCAGGTTGGCTAACATAAGAATGGCCTTTAGAAACTTGTGTAAGGAATCTTTCAGAACATTATATACCACATATGTCAGACCAATCCTGGAGTATGCGGCTCCAGCGTGGAGTCCATATCTAGTCAAGCATAAGACTAAACTGGAAAAGGTTCAAAGGTTTGCCACCAGACTAGTACCCGAGCTGAGAGGTATGAGCTACGAGGAGAGACTACGGGAATTAAACCTCACTTCGTTGGAAGACAGAAGAGTTAGGGGGGACATGATCACCACATTCAAGATTCTCAAGGAAATCGACAGGGTTGATAAAGACAGGCTATTTAACACAAGGGGCACATGCACTAGGGGACACAGGTGGAAACTGAGTGCCCAAATGAGCCACAGAGATATTAGAAAGAACTTTTTTAGTGTCAGAGTGGTTGAAAAATGGAATGCATTAGGAAGTAATGTTGTGGAGGCTGACTCCATACACAGTTTCAAGTGTAGATATGATAGAGCCCACTAGGCTCAGGAACCTGTACACCTGTTGATTGACGGTTGAGAGGCGGGACCAAAGAGCCAAAGCTCAACCCCCGCAAGCACAATTAGGTAAGTACAAGCATCTAAACTATGTCACTGATCCAAAAATCATTACCTCTCACTCACAGCATAAAATATAAACAGGAAGAGTGGGCTAGATGCTGCCACCACCAGCCAGGATTAGGACCCATGGCGCCACAGCGGAGCCTCTTGGGCTGTGTCAGACGACGACACAGATACCACCAGTGACATCAAATATTAAAGCTGCGAGGTGGTAAGCAAGAGCCAATGGTGCCTACCAGACACTAGAGTGTGGCACTGGTGCCAGACTGCTGCTGAGAAAGTGGCACAGGGGCCGGAGGGTCACACCCTCACCACACATATTCTCACAAGCAACACCGAAATAATGGACAGACACAACAGTAAAAGATTAGACATAGACGAAGCACTACATATGAAACACTGTCATGTATCAACAGTTAGCTTGGTCACCGAGTTCCAACAACCTCCAACTCCAGTCATCGTGGCTGGGTACAACCTCACTTGGTCACTGAAACCGTTTAACACAAGCTGGAAACACTGAGTTAAGAAACATATGTGGATTATTATATACAAATACATATATAGTGTCACACACACACACACACACACACACACACACACACACACACACACACGCACACACACACGTGTGTGGAAACAGACAAACGAGACACAGTCATATGTCTGGTCTCCTTCAAGACGCCACAAGCTAGTAGTGGCTTACGCCTCTCTCACCTCCCTCTCCTTCTTTCATACAAGCTTCCTTAAACTAGACATTCTTGGTCGAATGTCTTCACCAGAACGGTACCAGAGTCTATACCACCATGACGGTACCAGAGTCTATACCACCATGACGGTACCAGAGTCTCAGTACCATCCTCCCTCTGTAAGGTAAGTCATAGAGAGAGAGGAAATTGAAAAGGTAAGGTGTGTTAGAGGGAGAGACAGAGACAGGGAGGGAGAGACAGAGGTGAGGGAGAGACAGAGACAGTGAGAGGGAGAGTGAGGGAGAGACAGAGGTGAGGGAGAGACAGAGACAGGGAGAGGGAGAGTGAGGGAGAGACAGAGACAGGGAGAGACAGAGACAGGGAGAGGGAGAGTGAGGGAGAGACAGAGGTGAGGGAGAGACAGAGACAGGGAGAGGGAGAGTGAGGGAGAGACAGAGGTGAGGGAGAGACAGAGACAGGGAGAGGGAGAGTGAGGGAGAGACAGAGACAGGGAGAGACAGAGACAGGGAGAGGGAGAGTGAGGGAGAGACAGAGGTGAGGGAGAGACAGAGACAGGGAGAGGGAGAGTGAGGGAGAGACAGAGACAGGGAGAGACAGAGACAGGGAGAGGGAGAGTGAGGGAGAGACAGGGTGAGGGAGAGACAGACAGGGAGAGGGAGAGTGAGGGAGAGACAGGGTGAGGGAGAGACGGAGACAGTGAGAGGGAGAGTGAGGGAGAGACAGGGGGTGAGAGAAGGAAGAACCAAAGTGCACACATTTTAACAGGTGGAACAGAAGGAGCAGGAGTACTCGGTGGGACAGGACGCTGGGTGGAACAGATCGGACAAGAAGCTCAGGTGGAAGAGAAGGATAGAAGAGCATCATGTGGAACAGAGGGGGAGGGAGAATGGGAAGGTGTCAACCACAGTAAAAGCTATCACAGCACCTCAGTGTCCCTGGCCTCTAGGGTGTACTGGGACACTCTAGCCTACCAATACACCCTTGATGGTCACCCTAGATGGCGTGAGATGGTACCCCGCCCCCCACCCGTGACATGGGTAAATACTGGTTCGGTAACAGGGTTGTTGATTTGTGGCACCAATCACGGCGTGGAGGTGGGGTCCCTCGATTGTTTCAAGCGCGGGAGGGACATGTATATGAGTGGGATTGGCTGGTTATAAGTAGGAGCTGCCTCGTATGGGTCTCCGTCTCCTGGCACTCCAACCACCTTGTTACAAGTGCCACTTTGTGGCACCCAACTCTTATCTCCTCTCAGCTTCGCCCAGCCTCACCCAGCTTCACCCAGCCTCACCCAGCTTCATCCAGCCTTACCCAGCCTTACCCAGCCTCACCCAGCCTTATTCAGCCTCACCCAGCCTTATTCAGCCTCACCCAGCCTCACCCAGCCTCACACACAGCCTCACACAGCCTCACACAGCCTCACACAGCATCACCCAGCCTCACCCAGCCTCACACAGCCTCACACAGCCTCACACAGCCTCACACAGCCTTACCCAGCCTCGCCCAGCCTCGCCCAGCCTCACCCCAGCCTCACCCCAGCCTCACCCAGCCTCACCCAGCATCACCCAGCCTCACCCAGCCTCGCCCAGCCTCGCCCTGCCTCACCCCAGCCTCACCCCAGCCTCACCCAGCCTCGCCCTGCCTCACCCCAGCCTCACCCCAGCCTCACCCAGCCTCACCCCAGCCTCACCCAGCCTCACCCAGCCTCACCCAGCCTCACCCAGCCTCACCCAGCCTCACCCCAGCCTCACCCCAGCCTCACCCCAGCCACACCCAGCCTCACCCAGCCTCACCCAGCATCACCCCACCCTCACCCCACCCTCACCCAGCCTCACCCCAGCCTCACCCAGCCTCACCCCAGCCACACCCAGCCTCACCCAGCCTCACCCAGCCTCACCCAGCCTTACCCAGCATCACCCAGCCTCACCCAGCCTCACCCAGCCTCACCCAGCTAAGTGGATGGAAACACGTCGCCCAATCTCCTTTATTATTTACTTTAGTGATAAACTATGTAATTGTTTCTTTAGGGGCTTTCGTCGTCCTCGGCACTCCCAGGCACTCCCAGGCACTCCGACACTCGCAGACACTCCAGACACTCCCAGACACCCCCAGACACCCCCAGACACTCCCAGACACTCCCAGACACTCCCAGACACTCCCAGGCACTCCCAGGCACTCCCAGGCACTCCCAGGCACTCCCAGGCACACTCCCAGGCACTCTTAGGCACTCTTAGGCACTCTTAGGCACTCTTAGGCACTCCCAGGCACTCCCAGGCACTCCCAGGCACTCCCAGGCACTCCCAGGCACTCCCAGACACTTTGCAGTCCTTAAATAACCCATCACAATGTATGTCGGAAGTAGCTTGTAATATTAAATGGAATGTAATTTTTGCCAATGATAATAACTCTTGTATAAAATTTGTGTGGATCCCATCCCATGTTGGAGTTGGAAAACATGACTTTGTAGATCTGTTGGCCAATGAGGCTTGAGGGAAAGATAACACTGATTATGACTTTGGACTATCTAATGCAACTATTAGAAACAGATTAAATAAATTAATTTAAATTTAGAAGAACTAATAAAATTTTAAGAAAGCTGCAGTATTAAAAATTATGACAAGTTTTGTAATAATAGGTATTTGTATGGTCAGCACAGTAACCGGACCAGGCAATGTGATGTAGTCATTGCGCGAATTCGCCTTGGCTATAGACACATCTGGCTGGTTAGTGAAGCTGAGCCACTACCAGAATATTCAGATTGTAAACTCTGTGATAAACCTTTCATGCATTCAATAGAACACTATTGTTGAATGTGAAACCGTAAAGGATTTTAGACCTCCTGGCCTCTTGTACCACCAACTGTGTAACTATTTTATTGACTTAGGTGTTCTGGACGACATCTTAACAATTTATCCAAAATTTGCTTGTCCATTTTAAAGAATGAAGAATGTTTCCGCCTCCACCGGGGATCGAACCCGCAACCTCAGGAGTACGAATCCCGAGCACTGTCCACTCAGCTGTCAAGCCCCACATATTCACACATAATACACATACACAATGAAACCTGCTCTCGCACAAGACAGTACATATATGACTTTCTGCGTATAGTCACTATTTCGTTTATAAATAAGTAAATTTGTGACATATTCCAAGCAATAGTTTTTTTTCAAAGCACTAACTTTTCCTCTAAGTTTTATGAAACAATAGAGATTTTATAAAAAGTTGACATAATCCTGAGTTACTTTACAATTTATTTAAATACTTTAGTTTTGTTTTATTATTTTTATGAAACTGTAATATCAATATACGTATAGGTTCAGTACTAACTGTAATATCTTAACATACTAAGAAGGTTAGGTTAGGTTATGGTTTTCTATTCAGCTTTTCAAGGTAAACTCAAATATTCACAATAAATTAGTATGTCATATATGCACTTATTCATAAACAAGATATTGACTATAAGCAAGTGCGAGAACGGGTTGCACAATGACAAGCTATTCCCCCTACCATACCATTAGCAGAGTACAGGTCTGGGGAGACCTAGCGGGCACGTCCGGACAATACCCCGTGCCCCGTGGGTATACGAGGGGGGGGGGGGAGTGGACGCGGCTGGCTGGCTCAATACAATAGATGCAATAGATCTTATGTGATGAACGATGCCTGCAGTTCGCACACCACAAACATAACTACACCTCGGGTCGTTGTAACGAGCCGGGCTCTTGTTCAGAACCTCACAGACCATCCTGGAACCTCACAGACCATCCTGGAACCTCACAGACCATCCTGGAACCTCACAGACCATCCTGGAACCTCACAGACCATCCTGGAACCTCACAGACCATCCTGGAACCTCACAGACCATCCTGGAACCTCACAGACCATCCTGGAACCTCACAGACCATCCTGGAACCTCACAGACCATCATGGAACCTCACAGACCATCCTGGAACCTCACAGACCATCCTGGAACCTCACAGACCATCCTGGAACCTCACAGACCATCCTGGAACCTCACAGACCATCAAGGAACCTCACAGACCATCCTGGAACCTCACAGACCATCCTGGAACCTCACAGACCATCAAGGAACCTCACAGACCATCCTGGAACCTCACAGAACATCATGGAACCTCACAGACCATCATGGAACCTCACAGACCAACATGGAACCTCACAGACCAACATGGAACCTCACAGACCATCCTGGAACCTCACAGACCATCATGGAACCTCACAGACCATCATGGAACCTCACAGACCAACATGGAACCTCACAGACCATCCTGGAACCTCACAGACCATCATGGAACCTCACAGACCATCATGGAACCTCACAGACCATCATGGAACCTCACAGACCATCCTGGAACCTCACAGACCATCATGGAACCTCACAGACCATCATGGAACCTCACAGACCATCATGGAACCTCACAGACCATCATGGAACCTCACAGACCATCATGGAACCTCACAGACCATCATGGAACCTCACAGACCATCATGGAACCTCACAGACCATCAACGAACCTCACAGACCATCAACGAACCTCACAGACCATCAACGAACCTCACAGACCATCCTGGAACCTCACAGACCATCCTGGAACCTCACAGACCATCATGGAACCTCACAGACCATCAACGAACCTCACAGACCATCATGGAACCTCACAGACCATCATGGAACCTCACAGACCATCATGGAACCTCACAGACCATCATGGAACCTCACAGACCATCATGGAACCTCACAGACCATCAACGAACCTCACAGACCATCATGGAACCTCACAGACCATCATGGAACCTCACAGACCATCATGGAACCTCACAGACCATCCTGGAACCTCACAGACCATCATGGAACCTCACAGACCATCATGGAACCTCACAGACCATCCTGGAACCTCACAGACCATCCTGAAACCTCACAGACCATCCTAGAACCTCACAGACCATCAAGGAACCTCACAGACCATCAAGGAACCTCACAGACCATCAAGGAACCTCACAGACCATCCTGGAACCTCACAGACCATCATGGAACCTCACAGACCATCAAGGAACCTCACAGACCATCAAGGAACCTCACAGACCATCATGGAACCTCACAGACCATCATGGAACCTCACAGACCATCATGGAACCTCACAGACCATCAACGAACCTCACAGACCATCATGGAACCTCACAGACCATCCTGGAACCTCACAGACCATCCTAGAACCTCACAGACCATCCTAGAACCTCACAGACCATCATGGAACCTCACAGACCATCCTGGAACCTCACAGACCATCCTGGAACCTCACAGACCATCCTAGAACCTCACAGACCATCATGGAACCTCACAGACCATCAAGGAACCTCACAGACCATCAAGGAACCTCACAGACCATCCTGGAACCTCACAGACCATCATGGAACCTCACAGACCATCAAGGAACCTCACAGACCATCAAGGAACCTCACAGACCATCATGGAACCTCACAGACCATCATGGAACCTCACAGACCATCATGGAACCTCACAGACCATCAACGAACGTCACAGACCATCATGGAACCTCACAGACCATCATGGAACCTCACAGACCATCCTGGAACCTCACAGACCATCCTAGAACCTCACAGACCATCATGGAACCTCACAGACCATCCTGGAACCTCACAGACCATCAAGGAACCTCACAGACCATCAACGAACCTCACAGACCATCAAGGAACCTCACAGACCATCAAGGAACCTCACAGACCATCAAGGAACCTCACAGACCATCAAGGAACCTCACAGACCATCAAGGAACCTCACAGACCATCAAGGAACCTCACAGACCATCAAGGAACCTCACAGACCATCCTGGAACCTCACAGACCATCATGGAACCTCACAGACCATCATGGAACCTCACAGACCATCCTGGAACCTCACAGACCACACGAGAACACGCAACTCCAGGAATACTGAGGTTTCAGTAGTTGGTAGGATGCGGGAGATGACCCCGCATGCGGGAGATGACCCAGCATGCGGGAGATGACCCCGCATGCGGGAGATGACCCAACATGCGGGAGATGACCCAGCATGCGGGAGATGACCCCGCATGCGGGAGATGACCCAGCATGCGGGAGATGACCCAGCATGCGGGAGATGACCCAGCATGCGGGAGATGACCCCGCATGCGGGAGATGACCCCGCATGCGGGAGATGACCCAGCATGCGGGAGATGACCCAGCATGCGGGAGATGACCCAGCATGTCGAATTTCCTGTCGAACAGAACACAAAGAGTAACAGTCAATCAGATAAAATCGAGTCCAAGCGATGTTAAAAGCTCTGTACCTCAAGGTACAGTCCTTGCACCGCTACTGTTCCTTATTCTCATATCTGATATAGACAAAAATACACGTCACAGCTTTGTGTCATCCTTCGCAGATGACACAAAAATCAGCATGAAAATTACCTCTGCTGAAGACATTGAAAAACTACAAACAGATGTCAACAAAGTTTTCGATTGGGCAGCAGAAAAAATATATGATGTTAACAGTGATAATTTCAGGTACTCAGGTACGGCAAAAATGAGGATCTGAAACATAATACGGGTACAAAACACAATCAAATCTTCCCATAGTAGAAAAAACAGCATGTCAAGGATTTGGAATAATGATGTCCGACGATCTAACGTTTAGGGAGCATAACCAAGCAATATCGCATCAGCCAGAAAAATGATCGGATGGATTACGAGAACTTTCAAATCCAGGGATCCCATCACAATGGTTGTACTCTTCAAGTCACTTGTGTTGTCCCGTCTCGAATACTGCTCGGTACTCACTTCCCCCTTCAGAGCAGGAGAGATTGCTGAAATAGAGGGAATACAGAGAACATATACGGCACGCATAGACGAGATAAAACACCTAAATTATTGGGATCGTCTCAAAGCTCTCCAAATGTACTCTCTAGAAAGGAGACGAGAGAGATACCAAATAATATACACGTGGAAAATACTGGAGGGCCAGGTCCCAAATCTACACAGTAAAATAACAACGTACTGGAGTGAACGATATGGAAGAAAATGCAAGATTGACCAGTGAAGAGCAGAGGTGCCATAGGCACAATCAGAGAACACTGTATAAACATCAGAGGTCCGCGGTTGTTCAACG
>WNGS01018526.1:15308-32846 GCA_020271785.1 Procambarus virginalis | reverse complement strand
TGTGGTTAGAAAAGAAAATAGAGTTACCGAACTCTAGTTCCTGTTTTCCGCCTTAGATCCCTCCGCAAATTCAATACTATCAGTCCAATTTCCCTGAAATTTAAAACTGGTAATTTTGACATAGTAAATAAGATAAAGGCAGTTACAGAGTTCCAGCTCCCGTTATGGTTGTAGGGTTGACATAAAGCCATTGCTTGGTTACTGACTTTAATACTTATTTACATGACTAATACATGATTACATGACGAGTAGCTACCAAGCTTGGCGGGCGTCCTGTAGCTCTTGTTTACCTCCTGCTGGCGTCTGAGCCGCAGCACATAGAAAACGGATGGTACCGTTTTCTGTGAACATGACATCCCTCCCTTTCTTTAAAAAGAATGAATACAGGATGTCTACCATGCTTGTAGCACAAAGCAAAGTTATTGACATAAAGTAAGTTATTAACATATCAAAAGATATTGCATACATTTAACATTAATTAAGCACACAAAGAATTTAAACAACTTAATCTTTACCACAAAGGATTTCAATGTTAAAAATACATATGCAATGTTAAACAAACATGAAAGAAACTGTAATACAAAGTTACAAAATATTGAATGAGAGATCTGCATTATTCAAACAATATTAAATTTAGTTCAGCATAACAAGTAAATACTTTGCATTACATAGGAACACAATTAATCATCATATCGTGTAGGGCGTTTAACATGACGTTTAGGACGAGAGTCCTTAAGTACAAGAATATCCCTCGATGAATTGTTTATCGAGTTATAACTCATTTTTTCTTTTTCTTTTGCACGACTTTGCACTTCATCATTTTCTACACTATTTGGAATCACTTTAAAATAAGCCATATTACGTGTTATACTATGATCTCTATTACTCGCTGTTACCATAGTTCCTTTTACACTAATCACTTTATATGGTTTTGTATCATACGGCATATCTAGCTTTCCCTCTTTTTTCTTTTAACGAGAACAGTATCTCCAACCTTTATGAATTGTTCCTTTGCACGTTGATCATGAGCAATTTTCATTTTGCCCTTGGCTAGTGCATCCTTCTGAGCGAGACGGTTATCCGTTACCTTGGCTGGCATGACAGGTAGTGAGATTCTCATAGGACGTCCAAATAAAAGTTCGCCAGGCGACTTGCCCAGTGTTCCATGCGGTGTTGCACGGTAGTTCCTGAGAAATGCATACATAGCTTGTTTCCAGGATCGTCCTTCGGCATGAGCACAGCGCACCGCTTTCATGAGAGGTTGCATGAACCTCTCGACTTCTCCATTTGCTTGTGGCATCACACGGCAGTGTTTGAATCCAATATGCTCAGCAAAGTTGACAAAGTCTTGTCCATTGAATGGCGGTCCATTGTCCGTCTTGACAACTTCAGGAATGCCAAAGTTTGAAAACATCTTGTCGAGTTTCGGGATGACAGCCTTTGCAGATGTGGAAGTGATGATTTCTACTTCTGGATAACGTGAGTGATCATCAATGACTACCATCAAGTACTCTCCAGTTGGTAGCGGTCCACAGAAGTCCATCGATACTTCCGTCCATGGTGCAGCAGGTAGTGGTGAAGGTTGTAGAGGTGTGGGTCTTGAAGTATCCACTGCAGCTTGGCAAGGGACACAGGCATCATGCATGTCTTTTGCAGGAAACCACACCTTTTCTCGTAGCAGCTGTTTGGTCCTTACAAGACCTTGGTGTCCTTGATGTGCAAGCTTCAGAGCACCTTGCTGGAGAACAGCTGGAATGACGATACGAGTACCTCGCAGCACAGTGTTGCGTTGTTGCGTAACACTTAATTCTATCTGGATGCGTTCAAGTGCTTTGAATGCATCTGGGTCAACTCCTGAGGGTGGGATGCATGGAAACTTTTTCTTAGTCAATGCACCCACTGTTGCTTGCAGAGTTGGGTCCTCTAGAGTTGCAGTACGGATTTCATCAAGAGTAAGAACCTTAGGGACTGCATCACAGGTTAAAGAGTGTACATATTCCTCAGCAACTTGCTGATGCTTGGTGTGAGATTTTTTTTTCTTTGACAATTATCAAAAGAAAGTAAGTCCTATTGATGTTACGTTAATCGTAACTACCTCGCAAGAGAGGCAGACCTTAAACAGCAAGAGCTGCCAGTGGCAGATATTTAATCTTAAAGCCTAAGATCATAGGACCGCGGGAGCAAACCGCCAGGCGAAACCACCCGGGTAACACCTGTCACTTAGGTCGCTGGCTCCTCCTAGTTGACAACTAATAAAGGGTAGCCGACGGATTCTCACTTCGTATTTATAGAAGTGTGGTGCTGTGCAATGGACTCGAGCTTTAGATACAGACTTGATATGAACATAAGCAGGCAAAGCGTTGCAGAACATGAAATGTGGGGCTGTAATATTGGAAGGTTTGACGTAAACGACCGTTTTCTATAACAAACAATTTATTCACAAAATAAACTAGAACTACTACACAGTGAATTGACGTTACTTTACTGTCACCCCAGTGGCACATTCAAGAACAGCTAATCAACAGCCTGATGGACCCACGGGATCCTTCCCGTCGTCGCTGACTGAACAATGACACTAACTGAACAAAGTGGTGCCCACTGGTGACGCAAGCTTGCAATCAATATTGTCACGGCTTCACGGTGAACAATACTCTAATCACTGAACTTGACTGGCGCTCGCTGCTCTCAACGAGGTACCAAGTAACAAGGCGGTTAATCCAAGAATGATAACCCCTTATAAAAATCTTACGTTAACACTTGTCTCTCAGGACAATCAACAACAAAAGTTACTCTAATGAATTTAAACAATTACGTTAACACACACGTGTCTCAACGACACTTAAATGGCAACAATAACTCGTAAATCAATTAATTACATCAACTTGAAAGTCAAGCATTCGGTGAGTAATTCCCAATTAATTACTGAATACAACAGCCTATTAATTCAGACGAGTATTGGTAAAGCCTACTGTCTCTCAACTGACAGTTCACTTCCGGTCTTACGACAAGATTACCTTAACGAGGGTAGACTACTGTACACACACAAGGTTACAACACACTACGTGTAAACAACAACATCAACACCTGGTGAATTCACTAAGTGGCGGTTACTAATTCTCCTTAATTAGCTACGAGTGCTTAATCACTCTGTCCACAGACAGATCTGATCAGTCCAACGAATTACAGCAGCTTAATTACAGCGCAATTGACTCCGATCATAACAGACCGATCAACCCCTTACGTTAATCAATCAATTAACGACAGCTCGTTAAATCGTTAACACTACGTTAGTCTTCACTTGACAATTCCTCCACGGCGTGAACTTCACTGTGACTGTTGCCTTTACACGTCTCTACGTTAATCTCAACAATGTTCAACGAACAAGTGACCTCGTTAAGTAAATCGTGACCCCCGGTGACGTTAACTGACTTTAATTCTCACGGAATCCTTCACAGTACACAACGCCTTCCACCAAGGACAACTTGTCTACGGTTTACACACGGTACAACACAGTACATCACAGTACAACACAGTACATCCTTGCCACTCACGGCAAAACTTGTAAATGATTACCCAGTAAATTATTCCCCAATAATTCACACTTTACCACAACACAACAGTAAAATAAGCGCTGGCCAATATAATAATGAAAATTATTTATAACCAAGGGAAACCTCCCTGTTACCACTTTCACTGCTGAAAAAGGGAATCAAATTACAGCAAATTACATACACGGTACATAGAGAACATAGAAGCAATTAACTCACTGTACTCCACCACTGGATGTGTCTCTCTGTGTCCTCACACACGTCAAAATCACAGTTGGGCCCAACCTCAACTTGGTGACGTCAAACAGGGTAACTCACACGTCTCCAATTCCCATTCACCTCACTAGGTGGTCACAGGGACAGAGGATAGACGGAACACTGGGGACGAACCCAGCTTCAGAGTTTTATTACCCAAACTGAAACAGTGTACTGTACTTACATCACATGCGGGCCCGCTACACACACTCATACATTCGTCACCCTCACACTCCCACTGCTGCTGCTGGATGATGACGTAGACGTCCTCACTTCCTACACGTGGTCAGGTGGAGCACAGGGTCGTCGACCACGGGTTTTAGCTCCACACACAGCGACCAGGTGTCGCGGGCACTCAGGCCTTGGCCGACCAGGGTGTGCGCACAACAGATATACACAGCGGGGATGCGATACCACGCCCTCCACTTGACACGGTACCCCAGGGTACGACGGTACACGGTGCTACACGGTACACGAGACAGATCTACACTGTTCGTTCGTTTTCTCAGAGTTTCGTATTTCAGGTTTCTCTCATAACACCGAAACCTTCTCTAGCACGTCTCACTGCAGTACCTTCACGCACAGATGCGTCAGACGGCTGATGTCACTATCCTAGCGCGATAATTAACGGCCTCACCTAGTCCAGTTGCTCTAAGATGGCGTCTCACTATCCCGCGCTTAGGCGACAAAGTTCACACTGGTACGGTTCATGCACCTTCCCGATTACCGGATTCTTACGGACGGCACACGGCAAGATAGCAAGAATATAGGCGTGACTTTAGTAACGTTGCAGGCGGTATTTCCCGTGGCTTGGCCTAGCACGGGAAGATACGTCTCCCCTAGCAAGCGTATGAGGTAAGAATGATTTTTCCCGCCAAGACGGCCTCAAGCGTACCATGTGGTACCCCTCAGCGTCTTGACCAATCACGGTTCAGCATTCCTGAGGCCCAGGGGCCTCGGCCAATGGCGCACCTGCCACATGACGCTACCCCCCTCGCTCACGAGGAGGACACGTGATAGGGGGGTTGGTCTACAGCCGTTAACCCCCCATACCTCCCTCTCTACACTTGAATTGTACCAAATCTCCCTGAAATCAACTCCCTCCTGTAATTTCCTTCACAGACCTCATACAGCGATCAGAATGACATCACTAGCTAGCATATGTCCTGGGCTGTCCATTGACACCCAACACGACTGTGGAAAAGTTTATATTCAGAAAGTTGAATCATGGTGCACATCACTGGTGCACTATGCAATTTCGTACTTCATTCAGTGCACGAGAGAGCAGGAAAAATATGTCTCCTGACACTTGGTGATGGTGAAACTGTTGACAGGATGTCGACTGATGTAATCAGCGGGATTGCCTGCACCCGGCTTGTATTTCACAGTGAAGTTGTATGGTTGCAGACGAAGAGCCCATCTCTCAATGCGAGCTGGTGGTTTGGACTTTGGATTACTGAAGATGGTCTCCAACGGTTTGTGGTCAGTGACTATCGTGGTAAAGGGTGCACCAAGCAGATACACATTAAAGTGTTCACAGCCCCAAACAAGAGCAAAAGCTTCCTTCTCTGTCTGACTGTATCGTTGCTCAACATCTGTGAGAGAACGGCTGGCGTAGGCAATTACTACTCTGGAATCTGGTTGACCAGGTTTGTGTTGGGCTAACACAGCACCTAAACCAACAGGACTAGCATCCACCGTTAACTCAGTGTCCATTGATGGATCAAAGTATGCAGCAGTCACATTTTCTACAAGTGCATCTTTCACAGCATCAAATGCATTTTGCTCGATATCGCTCCAGTACCATGATGCATTTTTCTTCAGGAGCTCACGTAGAGGCTTCGTAATGGTAGCAAAATCTGGAATGAAGCGAGAACAGTAGTTTGCCATTCCCAGAAAACTATGTACTTCAGTGGATGTTGAAGGAGGTGCAGCATTCTTGATATTGCAACTTTCTTAGGATCTGGAGATAGACCTTTGTCACTAAGTACATGTTCAAAGAATTCAATTTTATATTGATTGAACTCACACTTTGCTCGGCTTAGCGTCAAATTCTTTTCTCGTAAGCGTTGCAATGTTGCACGAAGAGCTTTGTCGTGTTCAGCTTGGGTACGGCCATAAACAATGATGTCATCAGACATGTTGTCAGCATTAGGTATATCTTGCAATACCTGGCTGATGATGTGCTGGAATACCTCAGCAGCACTGTTAATACCAAAACTCAGGCGCTTGTACCTATACAGACCTCGATGTGTCGTAAACGTTGTGATGAATCGACTCTCATCACCAAGTTCAAGCTGATGATAGCCCTTGTTTAAATCTAACTTGCTAAATACAGTTGCACCATTCAAGCGGTAGATCATATCATCTACAGTGGGTGTAGGATGGCGTTCACGCATTATTGCCTTGTTGGGAACACGCATGTCTACACAAATGCGTATCTCATCTGGATTCTTCGGCTTTGGTGGAGTGACAATTGGGCTTACCCATGGTGTTGGGCCTGTTACCGGTTGAATGATATCTAGTTCTATCAGCCTATCCAGTTCGGCATCGACTTTCTTGCGAGTATGGAATGGTTGTCGGCGATGTGGTTGGGCAACTGGAATTGCATCTGGGTTGATATGCAGATGTACCTTGCTATCAGTATAACAACCTATGGATTTAAATCGATCAGAAAATTCAGCAACAATAGCATCAACATTGTTTGCAGATTCCACTGCTACAGCATTAGAAAGCTGAAGTAGCCCTAATTTAGTTGAAGTCTTGTAACTGAGTAGAGACCCCTTTGCATTCCTAACAACATGGAATGTAGTAGTGAGCATTGCATTCTTTGACTTAATCTCTGCAGTGAAAGTTCCAATCACTGGCAAGGCTACCTTTGAAGCATAGGCAGTGGCTTTGCCATTATAGTTTTCAAGCTTTGGGAACTGTTTTTTAAATTTTTCATAGTGGCATTCAGCAATGGTGTCAATGTTTGATCCAGTGTCAATGAGAACTTTGAGACAAATACCAGCAATGTATATTATAGTCTCTGGGTTGTTTGGAAGATCATTCCATTCTGTGATTGCTTGTACTCCATAAGTGTAATCACATTCACTGTCATCTGAGACTGGTTGTAATGACATGTTGTCTTGTATATTATTAACATTCTTGATTTGAGATGCAATATTGTGTTTGCCACCTCGACTCCTATGACCTGATCCTCGTACAGTGATTTTATTCATTGATTGTGGTTTCTTTAGTGCGGAACGACACACAGCACCAAAATGACCTAGTTTTCTACACTCATAGCATTTCTTACCTTGAGCAGGACAAACATTATCTTGGTTTGGGTAGTCTCCTCCACAATTGTAACATATATTGTTGACAACCTCTGATGTGAGTCGTTGTGACTGCTTGAGTCTTGTTCCATGACTCCAGTTGTGATGTGGTTCTCGGCTCAATTTACTGTTAGGTTTGACATGATATCTTCTATGATCACGGTGTCCTGCCTGAATCTTATGTACCTCATCACTGTTAGTAACAGTGGCAGAACCGTTGTTGGCACAATCTTTTACAATCTTTTCAGATGTGATAGGGAACACCGGCTTCAGGGTGGGGTCAGCCTATACATCAAAGACACACTCATCTGTACTGAGCTGCTAAACACCTCAAATGATATGGTGGAAGTGCTGATAATCAAAATAGAAATTTTAAATGTAGTTATTATCCTTGTATATAAGTCACCGGAGGCAAACCCTCAGCAGTTTAAAGACCAACTAATGAAAGTAGAACACTGCTTGGAAAACCTCACAAATCCAGCTCCGAACATCATCCTGCTTGGGGACTTCAACCTACGGCGCCTGAAATGGAAGCACCTGGCTAATACAGTAATATCAGAAAGAATACCAGGAAGTAGCCTTAATGAACAGGCACATGCAAATGACCTGCTACGGATGTGCGACAGGTTTGCCTTAAACCAGCAAATAGTAGAACCAACCAGGAAGGAGAACACGCTGGACCTCATTTTCACTAATAATGATGAATTGATCAGGAACATAATGATTACAAATACCTGTTACTCAGATCACAACTTAATTGAAGTTATGACAACCATGGGGAATAGACCTTCAAAACCAGTCCGGATTCCCGGTGGAGGAGATTTCAGCAAATTCAACTTCAATAATAAACAGATAAACTGGGAGCAAATAAACCAGGACTTCACAGAAATAAACTGGGAAGAACAGCTAGGAAATGCGAACCTGAACCAGTGCCTGGAAAAAATAAGCTCAGTAGCACTAGAAATATGTACAAACCGCATCCCCCTAAGAAAAAAGAGGAAGAGATGCAGATTGGAACGAGAACGTCGTTCCCTATATAGGCGAAGAAAACGAATCGCGGTACAACTTGAGAGTCGCACCCTATCTCAGGAACGGCGAAGAAGGTTAGGTAGCGAAATAAGAAAATTGAACTCAAGCTACAAGATTCATACAAAACGCAGGAGAGGGAAAGAGAGCAAAAGGCCATCAGTGAAATAGAGAGAAACCCGAAATATTTTTTCTCCTATGCAAAATCAAGATCAAAAACCACATCTAGTATCGGGCCCCTGCGAAAGGAAGATGGAACTTTCACCGATGACAACACAGAAATGAGCGAGCTACTGAGGAAGCAATACGACTCTGTCTTCAGCGAGCCATTAAACGCACTAAAGATCGATAACCCAAATGAATTTTTCATGGATATGATACCAACATCAAATCATATATCAGACGTCACCCTATCCCCACTGGATTTTGAAGAAGCCATAAACAGTATGCCTATGCACTCTGCACCAGGCCCGGATTCTTGGAACTCCATATTCATCAAGAACTGTAAAAAACCACTATCGCAGGCCCTTCACATTCTGTGGAGACAAAGCCTAGATACTGGCGTTATTCCTGATATACTAAAAGCAGCAGAGATAGCACCACTTCATAAAGGAGGAAATAAGGCAGAGGCAAAAAATTACAGACCGATAGCACTAACATCGCACATCATAAAATTTTTTGAGAGAGTGGTAAGAAGCAAGATCACAAAATACATGGAATCACAGCATCTCCATAACCCCGGACAACATGGTTTCAGAACAGGGCGCTCTTGCCTGTCGCAGTTGCTGGACCACTATGATATGGCATTAGATGCTATGGAAGACAAACAAAACGCTGATGTAATTTACACAGATTTCGCAAAAGCTTTTGATAAATGTGACCATGGTGTTATTGCCCATAAAATGCGCTCAAAAGGAATTACCGGAAAAGTAGGCAGATGGATCTACAATTTCCTGACCAACAGAACCCAATGTGTAATAGTCAACAAAATAAAATCCAGCCCATCAACCGTTAAGAGCTCAGTCCCCCAGGGTACTGTGCTTGCTCCAGTACTTTTTCTCATCCTCATATCGGACATAGACAAGAGCACAACCTATAGCACTGTATCATCCTTTGCAGATGACACTAGGATCTTCATGAGAGTAGGCAACATAGAGGACACGGCGAACCTCCAGTCAGATGTAGATCAGGTCTTTCTATGGGCTACAGAAAATAATATGGTGTTTAACGAAGACAAGTTCCAGCTCATGCGCTATGGAAAAAATGAAAATATAAAAACGGAAACCACGTACAAAACTCAGGCAAATCATAACATAGAACGAAAAGGCAATGTAAAGGATCTGGGTGTACTCATGTCGGAAGACCTTACCTTTAAAGAACACAATAAAGTAGCCGTCACAACTGCAAGAAAAATGACAGGTTGGATAACAAGAACTTTTCACACTAGAGATGCTATACCGATGATGACACTTTTCAAAACGCTTGTGCTCTCTAGAGTGGAGTACTGCTGCACAATGACAGCCCCTTTCACAGCTGGAGAAATTGCTGACCTGGAGAGCGTGCAGAGGTCCTTTACTGCTAGAATCCACTCGGTAAAACATCTAAACTATTGGGACCGACTAAAGAGCCTAAATCTGTATTCCCTTGAGCGCAGGCGGGAGAGATACATAATAATTTACACGTGGAAAATATTAGAGGGGCTGGTCCCAAACCTGCACACAGAAATAACATCACATGAGACCAGAAGACATGGCAGGATGTGCAGAATACCCCCGTTGAAAAGCAGAGGTGCAACTGGTACTCTGAGAGAGAACTCTATCAACATCAGGGGCCCGAGACTGTTCAACACGCTCCCGCTACACATAAGGGGCATAACTGGCAAACCCCTCACAGTGTTCAAGAGAGAACTGGATAAGCACCTCCAAAGGATACCTGACCAACCAGGCTGTGACTCATACGTCAGGCTGCGAGCAGCCGCGTCCAACAGCCTGGTTGATCAGTCCAGCAACCAGGAGGCCTGGTCGATGACCGGGCCGCGGGGACGATAAGCCCCGGAAGCACCTCAAGGTATCCTCAAGGTAAGGCACTGCACTCCATGACACGAGCATCACGTGCAGCATCTTCCATTCGACGAGCCATGTCCAGTATCTTGGTAAGAGAACTTTCATCATCAACATGTTCTAGAGCTCTTCGACGGAGACATGTAGATGTGCATGTTTCAATTATTTGCTGTTTGATTTCTTTGTCAACATCAGCAAACTCACAATGGGCTGCTAAACCCTGCAGACGTGTATGGTATTGATCCACAGTTTCATTAGAGAGTTATCTGGCTCTCCTGAAATGCATAATTTCCATTGCAGTATTTTGTCATGGTTTGAAATGTTCTGTTAATTTGGCTTTGGCAGTGTCATAATCTTTGGCACCACCAGTGTCTTTCAGTGTATCAAAGATGTCACAAACTCTATCACCTGCATAATGAAGTAGAAAGGCACGCTTTCTTTCAGCACTTTTGATGTCAGAAACTATCAACAAATTTTCAAACCTTTTAAGCCATTTGGTCCACCTCTGTGACAGGTTTGTCTGGTCACAGTCAGGATCAAATGCAGGAAACTGAGATATATTTGCCATTTTTACTGAATAAATGTAAACTTATCACTTAAATGTTCCTCAGAATACTAAACACTTACTGCACTGTATATGTTAGTTAAGAATTCATTGCAATTACTTTAATTTTGCAAAGCATACAAGCATTTTAATGCAAAAGTTCACAACAGTGTACAATATAGCAGCAACTGATGTCTTACCTAGCCCTTGTGTACATGTGTTGTTCCTACTCACAGCAACACAGCAGTTGTCAGCAGTTGGTACAGCAGTTGGCAGCACTTGGTACAGCAGTTGGCAGCAGTTGGTACAGCAGTTATCAGCAGTTGGCACAGCAGTCAGTTCACAGCGTGAAGAATTGTAGCACATAGCACATTTCGTATACAAAACATCGGGTTTTGTATACAGCACCAAAGCATCGTTTCGTACACGGCATCGGCAGATTCCTCAGTACACAGCTTCAGTCAGCACAGCTTGGGTAGCACATAGCATTGGTTGGCACACAGCATTGGTTAGCACACAGCACTGGTTAGCACACAACATCAGTTAGCACACAGCATCGGGTATGGTGCTCACAGACAGCATGATTTCCTTCCTCTTCCGGGGTGAGACCGCATGTTCTTCCTTGTGTTTTAAGCTAAACAAATACCTGCATTCCCAGTTCATCGTCGTTGCCAGTGTGGTGTTTGTGTGTAACTGAGGAAGTCTTGGTTGTAGGGTTGATATAAAGCCATTGCTTGGTTACTGACTTTAATACTTATTTACATGACTAATACATGATTACATGACGAGTAGCTACCAAGCTTGGCGGGCGTCCTGTACGCTCTTGTTTACCTCCTGCTGGCGTCTGAGCCGCAGCACATAGAAAACAGATGGTACCGTTTTCTGTGAACATGACACCATCCTCCACCTTAGTTCCTCTCATATCTTCATTAA
Organism: Procambarus virginalis; assembly: GCA_020271785.1. Classification (NCBI taxonomy): domain Eukaryota; kingdom Metazoa; phylum Arthropoda; class Malacostraca; order Decapoda; family Cambaridae; genus Procambarus; species Procambarus virginalis. Next base: position 21,160 of record WNGS01018526.1, on the reverse strand, counting down.
TATCTACCCAATTTCCCTGAAATTTAGAACCGCTATATTTCGTACATAGTAAAATAAATGAAAGCAATTACCGAGCTCCAACTCCTGACCTCCACCTTAGTTCAAAGTTCATCAAACTTAGTTATTCAAGAACATGAGACCGGCTCCCGCCAATCACCTTATGAAAGTAAACATATCTTCTCTGCCAATACTTTAATTTACTCAGCTATGTAAATAACCACTCACCAGGTAATAATCAAAACACACCTTACCTCCCCCTCCCCCCCCACTTTATGACCCCGCACCCGCCCACTCACTTATCTCCCTCTTACCCCAGCTCCCTCACCCCAATATCTCCCCCTCCACATCTGACTCCTTTTCTCCCCTCATCCCACCAAGCCCTCTACCTCTCTTGAGATAGAGGGACCCATTTTCTACCTTTCTAGTAGGTAAAAAATGGTAGAAAGACCCATTTTCTACCTCCCCTTCCCCCCCACCCCCCTCCTCTCCTCTCTCATATCTCTCTCACCCTTTACCTCCTCAACTCCCCACGCCCTTATCTTCCCCTCCCTCACCCTTACTCCCCCGCATCTCGCCCATTCCCCAACTCCTCTTCCCCAGATTCATTCACAACTCTGCAACCTAAATAATGATAAAACAAAACTACTCTGTTATCAATTATCTTACTGTATTTATACGTTCTCCACGTGTTCTTAAACTATCCTCCCAAACCCATATTTTCAACTTTCTCTGTACTCGCCATGTTCTGCAAATGTTCACAACATGTTCTCTTTACAACTTGCAGGCGATGAGTCACAATAACGTGGCTAAAGTATGTTGACCAGACCACACACTAGAAGGTGAAGGGACGACGACGTTTTGGACTATTCTCAAGTCTCTCTACAACTTGTTACACATTATTCATATTCCCCCCATGTTCTCTGTGTTCATCACACTCTCTTACACGTTCTTTAAGATTAAATGAACAATTGTTTCTTCCATTCAGTAACTAGTTCTGTATCAAATATTATCAACAGCATTACGATATCCCCAACAAATTTAGTTACAATTTATTAGCTATTTACAAATTAATTATTACCAAGTATTTATTTAGTCATTTACTGAAGTTTATTTTCAAACAACTGTATCAATGTGTTTCTGCTTAACAACTTATTAGTTCTTACCAGCACTGTTCTTAACTAGTATTAATATTTATGCAGTAACAATTATACCTAGACATTATTTTCTTATCGTTTCTTAATTAAAATTATTCGTCAATCAACTGAAAATAGTCACGCTCATCATCTTTTTTCTCGTTTCTTAACTAAAATAGCACTTTTCTCAACTGAAAAATTGTCATGTTCATCATCTTTCAACACTTTATTAACTACCAATATGCGTCGTTAAATATGAAAAATAGTCAAAAGTAATATTTTCATAATATTTTCTAACTAAAGTTACTCTCTGAGATATCTTTGCACGTCAAATGATACTTTCATATCATCTTTATTCTTCAATGACACGCTCAAAGACATCAAAGTACTACTCATGCCATCAAAATGTATTGTGTCATCAAAAGTTATTCTCAGAGTCATTAAAGGTAATCTCTAACTTACCTTCGTTCATTAAAGGTAATCTCTAACTTACCTTCGTTCATCAAAGAAACTTTTTAAGACATCTTCGTGCATTAAAAAAACATTCTAAGACAAATTCGTGCATTAAAACATCTCTCTGAAGACATTTTCACATTAAAAGACGAACTCAGAGTCATCAAGATCACTCTTCATGCATTAAAATACTCTCTCTCTTTGTTGTATTTACTTAAGAAGGATTCTCTCTAAACATCTTCGAGCATTTAAAGAATCTCTCTGTGAGAGTTTGTGAAGTGGAATAAATGAAATTTAGTATAAGGAACTGAGCTCGGAAAATTTCTAAGAATTTTCTTTATTCTTTAACCTTTATTCCTGTCGTGATATTCAATTAGGTCGCCTGAGGAACACACCAGTGTAGTAAGCATCTCATTCCTCACTTTGGGACCATGTACGAATAATTGACTAGGCGCGAGCAAACGCCGAGACCCCAATGAAAATTGAAATCCCCCTCACTAGGCCGTCGACCTTCGCCATTCGCCGAAGCAAATCTAACGAGTAGGTCCTGGGCTCTCACAACAATAATTTATTGTTGTGTGGTGGTGCCGTATATTTGGTCCAAAACTCAGAATCAGTCTCAATTTTATTAGTCGAGTGTGCAGTACACTTGCATAACAATTATAATGTGTGGGTTGTAACGAAAAGACAGTGTTAAACATAACAACTTAGTTTATTCAATAAAGTACTTACTACTACAAAAAACAAAAAGAAATATCAATGACGTTACTCGAAATCCTTCTTGTGACACTATCAATGACAGCTAGACACCAGCCCCTCGGACTGCATAATGAACTAACTCGAACATAAGCGTGAACACAGAGGAATCAACAAGAAACAAGAACTAACAGATCTATAATCACAATTACAACAAATGACACATTGGGTTCTGAAACACGTCTCCAGTAACCTCTTAACTGTTCTACGCCTCAGTGCAGTCTACACCTGCTATGGCGTTTGCAATGCAATCAAATCAGTAGCCTTTCAATGACAACAATGACTAATGGGTTCACTGGCAACTCCAGCAACCCTTCCTCAAATTAATCCTTACGTTAACACTCCGTCCCACGGACGATCGACAAGTAAGTAAGTAATTATCAAAAGAAGGCACCAAACCGGGAAGGCTATGTAGCACCATCAAATGTGTGGAATAATAAGAGGGAGCTAAATATCACCAAGGATGCCAATACGAGAACAAAAACACATAAGGCGAACGATATCAAAAGTATCCGAGTCACCAAGAATTCTATTGAGGGACAGGTGACCGCGAGGGGCTGTCGAAAAGCAAGACACACGCTCGTCCTGGAAGTCAGGACATTCAAGAAGGACATGCATGACCGTAAGAGGGACAATGCAATTAGGACAATAAGGAGCAGGGCGGCGCTCCATCAAGTGACCAAGGGTTAAGTGAGTATGGCCAATACGCAACCTCGCCAGAGCTGTTTCCCATCGCCGGTTATAGTGGTAGGAGGACGGCCATGAGGAAACACAACATTTAAGAGTACGGAGTTTGTTGCCAGTAACAGACGACCAAGAAGCCTGCCAACGGGTAAGGACAGAGGAATGGATAACCGGGTAAAAGTCGGAATATGGAATACCTTTACGAGAGATGGGACAAGAGCGGACAGCTTCCTTGGCGGCAGCATCCGCACGCTCATTTAAAGACACACCAATATGGCTGGGAACCCAACAAAACTCAACCGACTTAAATTTACTGTGAACAAGAAACAGCCAATGCTGGATCTCGACAACTACTGGATGAACCGGATTAAAGGACCCGAGAGCCATGAGGGCACTACGAGAGTCAACAACAACTACAAAGGAAGACTGACAACGAGAAAGCAGGAGACGAAGAGCATAGAGAATAGCATAAAGCTCCGCTGTGAAGATGCTAGTCTCCGGAGGTAAGCGACACATATAAGTGCGATCAGGAAAAACAACAGAGTAGCCAACACCGTCCGCAGACTTAGACCCATCGGTGAAGACAGAAACGGAGCGGGAGTGAGAAGAAAAGTGCTCAAGGAAAAGGCGTTTTAGAACCGTAGGAGGGGTAAAAGCTTTAGTGATGCGGGTCAAGGATGTACAAAACTGCGGAAGGGGGACTCTCCACGGGGGCAAAGAAGGAACAACACGAGGAGAAACATTAGAAACACGAACGGAAAGAGAATCCTGTAAGCGAGATAACCGGACAGAAAGAGGGAGGTGGTGAAGAGGAACAGGAACCGCAGGAGGGGTAAAAGTTAAAGCACGACAGAGGCGAGAGGAAGGATGTTGTAAGGACCGCGCAAGATAGCGAAGACAGTAGCGATCACGGCGGTCCTGGAGAGACAGGAAGCCAGTGTCAACATACAAGCTAAGGACGGGAGTCGAACGAAAGGCACCAGAACTGAGGCGCAACCCAGTATGGTGCAAAGCATCAAGACGGCGAAGAGCAGAAGGAGAAGCAGACGAGTAAGCAGGGCAACCATAATCGAGCTTAGACAGGACGAGAGAGGAATGTAAAGCAAGGAGAGTGCGCCTATCCGCCCCCAAGAAGTATGGGACAATACCCGAAGGAGGGTAAGGGCCTTAGAGCACTCAACACGGAGGTAAGAGATATGGGGAGACCAAGACAAACGAGTGTCAAGGAATAACCCCAAAAGCTTCGCGGAATCTTTGTACTCAAGGGGATGACCATAAAGTGACAAAGAGGGACGAAGAACGACCCGTTTCCGAGTAAAAGACATGGCACAAGTCTTAGAAGTAGAGAACTTGAAGCCATGATCGGTGGCCCAAGACGACACGGCATCAATCGCAAGTTGAAGCCGGCGCTGAAGGAGAGGCGAATCATCACCCTGACAGCAAAGGGTAAGATCATCGACATAGAGAGCGGAGAAGACACCGGAAGGAAGAGAGGAAAGAAGACCATTGAGGGCAACCAGAAAAAGAGTAGTGCTCAGAACACTACCCTGGGGCACACCTTCGTATTGCTGAAAAGAGGCAGAGAGAGCGGTACCAAGGCGCACCCGAAAGGAACGACGAGAGAGGAAGCTGCGGAGAAAGAGAGGGAGATGACCACGAAGGCCAAAAGAATGAAGCTGGGATAGAATATGATATCGCCAAGTGGTGTCGTAAGCCTTTTCCAGGTCAAAAAGGACGGCAACAACGGAGGTCTTCGCAGCAAAAGCAGTACGAATATAGACCTCCAAGTTCACCAGGACATCTGTCGTGCTGCGGCACTTGCGGAAACCAAATTGAGAAGGGGAGAGGAGGTGATGGTGTTCCAGGAACCACATCAGACGAACGTTAACCATACGTTCAAAGAGTTTGCAGACACAACTTGTGAGGGCAATAGGGCGAAAGTCCTTAGGGGAAGTTCCCAGAGACCCTGGTTTGCGAACAGGGAGGACAACGGCATCGAGCCAGTCCTCAGGGACTGACGACGACTCCCAGATCCGATTATACAGACTCAGTAAATACTGAGACGTGCACGGAGGGAGATGGCGAAGCATCTCATAATGAATACCATCGGAGCCCGCCGCCGTAGAACCGCAGAGGGCCAGGGCAGAACGAAGTTCAGAGAGAGAGAAGGGATCGTTATAGGGAAGTCGAAGACGAGTGCAGAAATCTAAAGGACGAGACTCAAGGACAGGTTTACGAAGAAGGAAAGATTGGGGAAGATGAAGACCAGAGCTAACAGAAGAAAAGTGGGAACCCAGTTCGGTAGCGACCTGCAACGGGTCCGCCACAAGAGTACCATGGAGGTGAAGGACCGGTGAAACATCGGGAACGAACTTACCCGCTATCTTGCGGATACGCTTCCAGATCTGTGGCAGAGGAGTTTCGGACGTAATTGTGGAGACATAAGATGCCCAACATTCACGTTTAGCCGTACGGATGGCCCTACGGGCCACCGCACTCGCTTTCCGAAAGAAAAGAAAAGAATCGGCGTCTGCCGACGGCGGTGCCTCTTCCAGGCTGCACGCTTACAGCGGACAGCCCGAGCACAGTCTGCATTCCACCAGGGAACGCACTTTCGTGGACCCCGAGAGGAAGAGCGAGGAATAGAGCGGAGGGCAGCGTCGAAGACAGTGTCATGAAAAAGGAGGAGAGCGCGAGGGAGAGGCAGAAGGGAGAGGTCAGAGAGAGCAGCACTGAGGGTAAATAGGTTCCAGTCCCCTTAGCAAACTGCCACCTAGGGAAGGAGAGGGAAGGGCGAAAAGAGAAAAAGGAAACAAGGATGGGGTG
>WNGS01018526.1:0-14308 GCA_020271785.1 Procambarus virginalis | reverse complement strand
TTATACTAGATAGAAGTACATACTGCAATCAAACCAGATGTAATTCCAGTTGCCCAACCAAATCGCCGACAACCATTCCATACTCGCAAGAAAGTCGATGCCGAACTGGTATGAGGCTGATAGAACTAGATATCATTGAACCGGTAACAGGCCCAACACCATCGGTTAAGCCCAATTGTCACTCCACCAAAGCCGAAGAATCCCGATGAGATACGCATTTGTGTAGACATGCGTGTTCCCAACAAGGCAATAATGCGTGAACGCCATCCTACACCCACTGTAGATGATATGATTTACCGCTGAATGGTGCAACTGTATTCAGCAAGTTAGATTTAAACAAGGGCTATCATCAGCTTGAACTTGATGATGAGAGTCGATTCATCACAACGTTTACGACACATCGAGGTCTGTATAGGTACAAGCGCCTGAGTTTTGGTATTACAGTGCTGCTGAAGTATTCCAGCACATCATCAGCCAGGTATTGCAAGATATACCTAATGCTGACAACATGTCTGATGACATCATTGTTTATGGCCGTACCCAAGCTGAACACGACAAAGCTCTTCGTGCAACATTGCAACGCTTACGAGAAAAGAATTTGACGCTAAGCCGAGCAAAGTGTGAGTTCATAAACATAAAATTGAATTCTTTGGACATGTACTTAGTGACAAAGGTCTGTCTCCAGATCCAGAAAGTTGCAGATATCAAGAATGCTGCACCTCCTTCAACATCCACTGAAGTACATAGTTTTCTGGGAATGGCAAACTACTGTTCTCGCTTCATTCCAGATTTTGCTACCATTACGAAGCCTCTACGTGAGCTCCTGAAGAAAAATGCATCATGGTACTGGAGCGATGTCGAGCAAAATGCATTTGATGCTGTGAAAGATGCACTAGTAGAAAATGCGACTGCTGCGTACTTTGATCCATCAATGGACACTGAGTTAACGGTGGATGCTAGTCCTGTTGGTTTAGGTGCTGTGTTAGCCCAACACAAACCTGGTCAACCAGATTCCAGAGTAGTAATTGCCTACGCCAGCCGTTCTCTCACAGATGTTGAGCAACGATACAGTCAGACAGAGAAGGAAGCTCTTGCTCTTGTATGGGGCTGTGAACACTTCAATGTGTATCTGCTTGGTGCACCCTTTACCACGATAGTCACTGACCACAAACCGTTGGAGACCATCTTCAATAATCCAAAGTCCAAACCACCAGCTCGCATTGAGAGATGGGCTCTTCGTCTGCAACCATACAACTTTACGGTGAAATACAAGCCAGGTGCAGGCAATCCCGCTGATTACATCAGTCGACATCCTGCCAACAGTTTCACCATCACCAAGCATCAGCAAGTTGCCGAGGAATATGTACACTCTGTAACCTGTGATGCAGTCCCTAAGGCTCTCACTCTTGATGAAATCCGTACTGCAACCCTAGAGGACCCAACTCTGCAAGCAACAGTGGATGCATTGACTAAGAAAAAGTTTCCACGCATCCCACCCTCGGAGTTGACCAAGATGCATTCAAAGCACTTGAACGCATCCAGACAGAATTAAGTGTTACGCAACAACGCGACACCGTGCTGCGAGGTACTCGTATCGTCATTCCAGCTGTTCTCCAGCAACGTGCTCTGAAGCTTGCACATCAAGGACACCAAGGTCTTGTAAGGACCAAACAGCTGCTACGAGAAAAGGTGTGGTTTCCTGGCATTGATCGTCAAGCAAAGGACATGCATGATGCCTGTGTCCCTTGCCAAGCTGCAGTGGATACTTCAAGACCAACACCTCTACAACCTTCACCACTACCTGCTGCACCATGGACGGAAGTATCGATGGATTTCTGTGGACCGCTACCAACTGGAGAGTACTTGATGGTAGTCATTGATGATCACTCACGTTATCCAGAAGTAGAAATCATCACTTCCACATCTGCAAAGGCTGTCATCCCGAAACTCGACAAGATCTTTTCAAACTTTGGCATTCCTGAAGTTGTCAAGACAGACAATGGACCGCCATTCAATGGACAAGACTTCGTCAACTTTGCTGAGCATATTGGATTCAAACACCGCCGTGTGATGCCACTACATCCTCAAGCAAATGGAGAAGTAGAGAGATTCATGCAACCTCTCATGAAAGCGGTACGCTGTGCTCATGCCGAAGGACGATCCTGGAAACAAGCAATGTATGCTTTTCTCAGGAACTACCGTGCAACACCGCATGGAACACTGGGCAAGTCGCCTGGCGAACTTTTATTTGGACGTCCTATGAGGATCGCACTACCTGTCATGCCAGCCAAGATAACGGATAAATGTCTCGCTGAGAAGGATGCACTAGCCAAGGACAAAATGAAAATTGCTCATGATCAACGTGCAAAGGAACAATTCATAAAGGTTGGAGATACTGTTCTCGTTAAAAAGAAAAAAAGAGGGAAAGATAGATATGCCGTATGATACAAAACCATATAAAGTGATTAGTGTAAAAGGAACTATGGTAACAGCGAGTAATAGAGATCATAGTATAACACGTAATATGGCTTATTTCAAAGTGATTCCAACTAGTGTAGAAAATGATGAAGTGCAAAGTCGTGCAAAAGAAAAAGAAAAACGAGTTATAACTCAACGAACAATTCATCAAGGGATATTTTTGTATTTGGGGACTCTCGTCCTAAACGTCATGTTAAACGCCCAACACGATATGATGATTAATTGTGTTCCTATGTAATGCAAAGTATTTACTTGTTATGCTGAACTAAATTTAATATTGTTTCAATAATGCAGATCTCTCATTCAATATTTTGTAACTTTGTATTACAGTTTCTTTCATGTTTATTTAACATTGCATATGTATTTTTAACATTGAAATCCTTTGTGGTAAAGATTAAGTTGTTTAAATTCTTTGTGTGCTTAATGTTAAATGTATGCAATATCTCTTGATTTGTTAATAACTTACTTTGTGTCAATAACTTTGCTTTGTGCTACAGGCATGGTAGACATCCTGTATTCATTCTTTTTAAAGAAAAGGAGGGATGTCATGTTCATAGAAAACGGTACCACCCGTTTGTTTGTGTTGCGGCTGGGACGCCAGTGGAGAAGGTAAACAGAGCGTACAGGAAGCCTACCAGCTTGGGAGCTACTCTAGTCATGTAATCGTTTATAAGTATTAAAGTCAGTAACAAAGTCATGACTTTACATCAACCCTATAACCAAGACTATCTCAGCTATACACAGACACCACAAGCGCCAGTGAACCGGACGAATGCGTGGGTAAAGGAGTCACCTTTACTTCGTCAGGCTCAAGCAACAAGCAGCCACGCCACCACTCAGGACTCCGGCAGTGACAGTGTAACGGTGAGTGAAGTGGCTACTGGGGCTCAGAAAGAGGGCCATAATGATATGGTTAAGGAGGTGTGGGCTGAACTAAGAAAAGTTGGTGAGTTCCTCCAAAACCTTAGGCAGAGAATCGAGTCCATCGAGGCGAAATTAAACGTTCAGGAGGTCAAGGAAAATCACAAAACAGTGAAGGAAAGTCAGGATATATTGGTTGAGGGCAATAATGAAATATTGAGTGATGAAATGAAGGAAAGTGAAGTGTGTGTGAATGATGGTAGTCATAGTGAAAGGAAGAACCCTATAATTACACATAAAATGAAGGAATCATTTGGGCCAATAATGGACGTCACAGGACTGAAAAAATCTCTTGAGAATCGCAATGTCGCTTTTACTGGTGAACTAGGAAGGAGGTGGGAGATGTTATACACGGTATGGCTATCATTTAGTGAACTTATTGGGGATGACTTAGACAGTGAATTGATTAATAATGGATCACCCTAGACTGAAAGTGTTGTCATGGAATGTTAATGGTTTAAGAAACAGGGTAACAGATGTTCATTGTTATGTGATGGGAAATGATATTGATGTTGTAGCTCTCCAGGAGACAGGAGATAGGAATGAAGGCTTATTGAAATTAAATGGCTATAAAGGGTTTCACCTCTTCGCTGCAAATAACATCAGATGCACGTCGATTTATGTTAAGAACTCCATACCAGCAAAGTTAGTAGAACTGCCATCAAAAACAAGGTACAGAGAGTGTCTGTGTTAAATTATCATTAACCCTTCAATTGCGCATCGCATCATATGATGCTTTGACCGACTTGCAGTAAATTGCGCATCGCATCATATGATGCTTTGGAGTACTACGCAAGATTTAAACAGCCCGCGGATACACAGGGTTCACCACACCTTCATCAGGGCTCTTGTAAACAGACGCCATTTAAAAAAAAATCGTGGGCCAAACTTCCAGGTGTTAGGGGCCTCAGTATTGAGTAAGCTACCAAACCTGACGCACACAGCATGAGCTCACAGCACTGCTGTTCAGCTTGTGACTACAGCATCACCTAAAAATGCCATAATATACTTGTTCATGCTATTATGTAGCGATAATATTATTACAAAAGCCCCTGACTGTGATAAAACTGACCAGGGTTCTGATAAGAGCAGGGATTGTGGTGATATTTAGCGCTGTGCGCCATGGAGGGAGGAGTAATGCTGTGGGAGGGAGGATTGTGGCGATGTTTTCTGACTGTGTGTGGCCACCTTTTATTGATTGCACTCACCATACCAGCTTAGTGGTTCGCTATGGTGAACACAAATGTAGATACTTATATATAACGTGTGTATAGAGGGTATAAACAGCAAGAGGAGTAGGTTGGGAGCCGCCATTTTGGTGAGGGAGGAGCGTCGTCTGCAGGACTTACCATGTTGTTTACTGATGACCACGATGGTCTTTGGGCACCATACCAGTTTACTTGTACAAGTATGGTGAATAAAACAGGTAGATATTTATATATAATGTGTGTATATAGCGTAATAACACCACAAACAGTATTGTTGGAGGAGAAATATTAGTGCGTCTGGCCTTGAGGGAGGCAGCCATCTGTGAGGACTGTGTGAGGTCCTACGTCTTTGTGCCTTTACTCACCATACAAGCTTAGATGTACAGTTATAGTGAACAAAACATGTAAATACTTATATATAACGTCTGTATATAAAAGCACAAACAGTATGGTGGGTGGAAAATGGTGGCAAGTCAGGTGAGGTGAGGTGAGGTGAGGGAGGGAGGGAGTGGCAGCCAGTGGCAGCCTGCCACTGCCACTGCCACTCAGCATACCAACTTAGTGGTTCGTTATGGTGAACACGAATGTAGATACGTATATATATAGCGTCTGTATATAGTGAATAAGGGCAAAAACAGTATTGTGGGAGGAGAATGTGGGTGAGTCAAGTGACTTGAGGGAGGGCGTGAGTGGCTGGCTGGTACATGGTGGTCACTCCTCTTTACTTTTTGACTCATAATAGCAACTTAGTGGTTCGTTATGGTGAACAAAACATGCAGATACTTATATATAACCTGTGTATATAGTGTAATAACCGACAAAGTATTTGTTCACTGTTTGATGAACATAATTGAATCAACAATATGCACACCATATTTTTGAGTACAGCGATGATTCACTCATTTTATTATATAAATATATCACACTACACACTATTGAATAATATTACAGCAAAAAAACTATGAAAAATCAATCAGAGACATTGAAATAATTAGGTAATTATCTCTTTGTGGCAACTCTGGCCTGACAACTGGCGATCAACAGACCGCCTGGGATGCACACTGAGTCAGCGCCTATTTTTTGCCAGACTTCCCCGCCCTATAGTGGGCAATATATGCCACTTACGATTTTTTTATTATTTTCCCCGTGATCAGTGAACACAAATTAACAGGTTAGGAAGAAAAAAGAATTTTTTTTTTTTTTTGGTATGCGCCTGTGGGTGTCAAATGGTATATAGCTATGCGCCATTTAAGGGTTAAGGGAAGGGGAATTTATTGTAGTTAATTTGTATGTATCCAGGAACTGTTTCGACGCTATCTACCTGACTGCATTTATACTAATCCTTCACTGGTCATTGGGGACCTTAATGCTCGGCACACAAGCCTTGGGACAGTGGGTAGTATTAATGCTAATGGGGTCAAGTGGTTACAGTTTCTACAAGATCATCCAGATACCTGTCTCTTGGGAAACAATGAGCCAACTCACATCAGGGGAGGACGGCTTGACTATGCCTGCATTTTAAACTCTCAGGGGATTATGGGGGAGGCTTGGGTTGTTCGGGAACTACTTAGTGACCACTTTGCCTTGAACGTTGAATTACCACTGGGGAAAAAACAAGTCCACTTGCAAAGTTAAAGGCTAAATATTAATAAAGATATGAAAAATTATTTTATTCAAAATATGGGAGATTGGTATCAACAATACACGCCGCTCTGCGTTGATAGTTTTTACGAGGACATGGTCGAGAACAGAGAAATTAGTACAGAGGGAAAATAACGGGGGCAGGGGAAGCAAGACGCATGGACCTAAGAAATTTAAATATTCCAATGATAAGCAAGTCAAGGGGTGGGAGAGAATGCTACGGAGTGCACATAAAGAATGATTAAAAAATGGAATGAGGGATGAAGAGAAAAATACAATGTTGGAAGTGGCTAGGGAATGCAGTCAGGTGAGGAAGGAGGCGCGGGACAGATACTGGCAAGACTTTGCGCAGTCCATTGGTAATACAGTGGTACCTCGGAATGCGAGTGTCCCTGTATGCGAGTTTTTCGGAAGACGAGCAGGATTTCCTCGAAAATTATGTCTCGGAATGCGAGGGTTACCTCGGGACGCGAGTTTGTTGATACGCGTACAGGCCGACCTAGCGCGTGGTCGATCGGCGATCGTCGCCCCTCCGCCACTCCGCCCCTCAGTTTACCATTGTCTCGCGCCCAGTGACTATCCCACATCAATTCTTCACCTGGATTTTCAGTGTTTTGCTGGATTTTTGGTCATTTGACTATACAGTTTGTTATTATATATCTCACCATGGGTCTCAAGAAAGCCATTGATAAGGTTCAACCTAAGAAAATAGCTGTGAGTAGAGGCAGTAGAGGATGTCTCTCCTTGATTAAGAAAATGTGTGAAGTATGGGAAGAACTGCAAAGTTTTGTTGAAAAAACTCGCCCAGATAAAGCTGTAGCAGGCCGTTGCATTGACCTTTTAAATGATAATGTGATGTCTTACTACAGACAAGTGTTAAAATGTAGGGAAAAACAAGTGTCTTTAAAGAAATTCTTAGTAAGACAAGCAAGTCCTAGTGGTATGCAGGCAAAATGTGCCAGTGTGTGCATACCAGTGAAGTCCTCACTGCCTGATGTGATAATGGAAAGGGACTCCCCTTCCAAACAGTAACTCCTCTCCTCCTCCCCCCTCCTCACCATCTTCCATACGCCTACAGCATTCAAGAGCAAGGTAAGTAATAACTTGAACATAGTTTTGTAGGTTTATTTAGATGAATTAGGTATAAAAATTTAGTTTGATATGGGGTTTTTGGGGTAGTCAGGAACGGATTAATTCATTTCCCATTATTTCTTATGGGGAAATTAGCTTCAGAATACGAGTTTTTCGGAATAAGAGCTGTCTCCAGGAACGAATTAAACTCTTAAACTGAGGTACCACTGTACTAAAAACCTTAACCCTCAAACCGCTAGGGGCCCAAATGTAATTCACACCCACAGGCACAACAAAAATAAATCCAAAAAATTCTTTCGTCTTATAGAAGTGTTCATTTTTGTTCCCTGATCACAGAAAAAATAACAAAAAAATTGTAGGTGGCATATTTTAGCCGCAGTAGGATAGGGAAGTGTGGCAAGAAAGGGGCGTTGGAAGAGCCTTCGCCAGACGAGGTCTGCTCCGCCCGAGCTGTCAGACGGCAGTTGCCACAAATATATTATTATCTAATTATTTCAATGTCTCTGATTGATTTTTTCTTTGTTTTTTTGCAGTAATATTATTTCATACAGTGAATTGTGGTATATTTATATTATAAAATGTGTGAACCATCGCTGTACTCAAAATTATGGTGTGCATATTAGTGATTCAATTATTATGTTCATAAAACAATAAACAAATAGTTTTGCTGTTGTTACACTATATACACAGGTTATATATAAGTATCTGCATGTTTTGTTCACCATAACGAACTACTAAGTTGGTCTTGTGAGTCAAAAAGCAACGAGGAGTGGCCGCCACACTCCAGCGCGCCACTTACTGCCACTCCCTCCCTCAACACCACCTCACTCACCCTCATTCACCTCCCATAATACTGTTTTTGCATTTATTCACTATACACAGACGTTATATATATGTATTTACATGTTTTGTTCACCATAACTGTACATCTAAGCTTGTATGGTGAGTAAAGGCACAAAGACGTAGCTACCCACACAGTCAGCTGATCGGCGGCCGCCCTCAAGGCCAGACGCACTAATATTTCTCCTCCAACAATATTGGTTGTGGTGTTATTACGCTATATACACACATTATATATAAGTATCTACCTGTTTTATTCACCATACCTGTACAAATAAGCTGGTATGGTGCCCAAAGACCATAGTGGCCATCAGTAAACAACATGCCAAATCGTGCAGACGACGTTCCTCCCTCACCAAAATGGCGGCTCCCAACCTACTCCTCTCGCTGTTATCTCACACTATACACACGTTATATGTAAGTATCTACATTTGTGTTCACCACAGCGAAACACTAAGCTGGTATGGTGAGTGCAGTCAATAAATGGTGGCCACACACAGTCAAAAGACAATGCCACAATCCTCCCTCAACAGCCTTACTCCACCCTCCATGGAGCACAGCGCTAAATATCACCACAATCACGCTGTTATCAGAACCCTGGTCAGTTTTATCACAGTCAGGGGGCTTCAGTAATACTATCACTGCTAAATAATAGCACTATCATTTATATTATGGCATTTGTAGGCGATGCTGTGGTCACAAGCTGAACAGCGGTGCTGTGAGCTCGTGCTGCGTGTGTCAGCCTTGGTGGCTTGCTCAATACTGACGCCCTAACACCCAAGAATGTTGGGCTGGATTTTTTTTCTAGGCGATATCTGGCAACTATCGGTCGTGGCTGTACTATAGCTGCCCCTATCCCAGGCGGGGCGTTTAAATTATAGCGCTAGACACGAAATCATATATAAATGATGTGCGCGGTTTCGGTTTTGTCACTGATATCATTTATATATGATATGCGTGGTTTGAGGGTTAAAGACATATGGAGAGCAGTAAATAAAATCAGGGGTTGTAAGCCCAAATTCATTGCTCACTCAGATCCAGGGAAGGTTGCTAATGAGTTAGTAGATAAATGGGCTAGTGCTGCTGGTATGGAGTCCTTACCTGCAGACACGAGAGTCACCATTGAGTCATGGGAAAATATTAGAAATTGGAGTAACTTTATGTGCCTTAAATCCAAGATCTATAGCATGCACTGAGATAACTCACGATGAGCTACTGGATGCTATAAAAAGTGGCAGCTCTACTGCTCCGGGAAAAGATGGAGTAACGTATGACATTCTTAATTATTTAGCCGGTATGAAACCTAGTCCCTTACTTGATTTGTTTAATATGAGTTATAGAGAGGGAAAGTTACCAAGAAAATGGAAAGAGCTGTCATCATTCCTATCCGTAAGTCAAACGGAGGCTACAGACCTGTCTCCTTAACATCCTGCTTTTGTAAAATGATGGAAAGGATTTTGTTAAATAGGCTACTCTACCTTGTAGGTGATAACATGTCCAGTAATCTCTTTGGTTTTATCAAAGGCAAAAGTACTGCAGCTTGTCTCTTAAAGTGTTTGTCTAATGTGGATGACAATTGTAGAGTTTTTGTTGATCTATAAGGAGCATTTGATAAAGCCAATGGGGAAGTAATCTTATACGAATTAGCCAATCTGGGAATAACAGGGAGATTGCTACACTGGATAAGGGATTATCTACAAGGCAGAAAAGGTCAGGTGTATTACCAGGGATACATGTCTTAAGGAACGGATGTTTCAGTTAGGTACCCCACAAGGGGGAGTATTAAGTCCCACCTCATTCAATGTATTAATGAACAGATTAGCATCAGAGATGTATCCTCCAGGGGTCACGACGATCATATACAGTACAACCTCGATTCAACGAATCTCCGGCTAGGTCGCACACTTTTCAGACCGGATTTACTCACCCGGCTCGACGAACAATGGTTCGCCGAAGCGGGGGATGTTCGGATTTGCTTACGATGTCCAGACAGAGTTCACAGACTAGTGGAAAACTTTCCCATTCTATCACAGATTACAATTAATAATTCTCTCATATGACAAGTTGGATCACACAAGTGGACCACACAAGTGGACCACACAAGTGGACCACACAAGTGGACCACACAAGTGGACCACAAGTGGTCCACAAGCTTACGATTTTGGGACAGAGTTCACAGACTGGTGGAAAACTTTCCCATTCTATCACAGATTACAATTAATAATTCTCTCATATGACAAGTTGGATCACACAAGTGGACCACACAAGTGGACCACACAAGTGAACCACACAAGTGGACCACACAAGTGGACCACACAAGTGGTCCACAAGCTTACGATTTTGGGACAGAGTTCACAGAACGGTGGAAAACTTTCCCATTCTATCACAGATTACAATTAATGATTCCCTCATATGACAAGTTCGATCACACAAGTGGACCGCACGTGTGGACCGCACAAGTGGACCGCACAAGTGGTCCACAAGCTTACAATGTTGGGACAGAGTTCACAGAGTGGTGGAAAACTTTCTCATTCTATCACAGATTACAATTAATAGTTCCCCCATATGACAAGTTTGATCACACAAGTGGACCGCACAAGTGAGTCCACAAACTTACGATGTTGGGACAGAGCTCACAGAGTTGTGGAAAACTGTCTCATTCTATCACAGTTTACAATTAATAATTCCTTCATAAGACAAGTTGCATCACACAATTAAGTGGACCACACAACAAGTGAACCATATGAACCAAACACCAGCCAGAATGGTCCACACAACAAGTCAACCATATGAACCAGATACCAGCCAGAGTGGTCCACACAAATGAACGACCGAGTTTCCATAATTTTTGTTCACTGACTTGTGGCAGACATATCTTTGTAAATTAATTTAAAGGCTGAAGCGTGATTAGCAAGCTACATGTCGTAAAATCTCCTTATAGACATTTTCTGTGATAAAACAAGGTGAGTGAGGGTGGACAGATAAGGGAATATTACTGTTCTGTAAACCTCACTTGGTTTTCTTTCGCCTGTGTCGTTATAGTTCAGTGACCCATGACTTTGAAAGTTTCAGACTAATAAATCATTTCTAAAACCAATGCTTAACCCTTCAATTGCGCATCGCATCATATGATGCTTTGACCGACTTGCAGTAAATTGCGCGTCGCATCATATGATGCGTTGGAGTACTACGCAAGATTTAAACGGCCCGCGGATACACGGGGTTCACCACACCTTCATCAGGGCTCTTGTAAACAGACGCCATTTTTTTAAAAATTGTGGGCCAAACTCCCGGGTGTTAGGGGCCTCAGTATCGAGTAAGCTACCAAGCCTGACGCACGCAGCATGAGCTCACAGCACTGCTGTTCAGTTTGTGACCACAGCATCGCCTAAAAATGCCATAATATACTTGTTCATGCTATTATGTAGCGATAATATTATTACAGAAGACCCCTGACTGTGATAAAACTGACTATGGGTCTGATAATAAGAGGATTGTGATGATATTTAGCGCTGTGCCCCATGGAGGGAGGAGTAATGCTGTGGGAGGGAGGGTGGTGGCGTTGTTATCTGACTGTGTGTGGCCACCTTTTATTGACTGCACTCAGCATACCAGCTTAGTGGTTCACTATGGTGAACACAAATATAGATACTTATATATAACGTGTGTATAGAGGGTATAAACAGCAAGAGTAGGAGGTTGGGAGCCGCCATTTTGGTGAGAGGAGCGTCGTCTGCAGGAATTATCGTGTTGTTTACTGGTGACTACGATGGTCTTTGGGCACCATACCAGTTTACTTGTACAAGTATGGTGAATAAAACCGGTAGATATTTATATATATAATGTGTGTATATAGCGTAATAACACCACAAGCAGTATTGTTGGAGGAGAAATATTAGTGCGTCTGGCCTTGAGGGCGGCAGCCATCAGCTGACTGTGAGGTCCTACGTCTTTCTGCCTACTCACCATACAAGCTTAGATGTACAGTTATGGTGAACAAAACATGTAAATACTTATATATAACATCTGTATATAAAAGCAAAAACAGTATGGTGAGTGGTAAATGGTGGCAAGTCAGGTGAGGTGAGGGAAGGAGGGAGTGGCAGCCAGTGGCGGGCTGCCACTGCCCCTGCCACTCAGCATACCAACTTAGTGGTTCGTTATGGTGAACACGAATGTAGATACTTATATATAGCGTCTGTATATAGTGAATAAAAGCAAAAACAGTATTGTGGGAGGAGAATGTGGGTGAGTCAGATGACTTGAGGGAGGGCGTGAGTGGCTGGCTGGTACACGGCGGTCACTCCTTGTTACTTTTTTATTCATAATAGCAACTTAGTGGTTCGTTATGGTGAACAAAACATGCAGATACTTATATATAACCTGTGTATATAGTTTAACCCTTAAATGGCGCATAGCTATATACCAATTGACACCCACAGGCGCATACAAAAAAAAAAAAAAAAAATTATTTTTTCTTCCTAACCTGTTAATTTGTGTTCACTGATCACGGGAAAAATAATAAAAAAATCGTAAGTTGAATATATTGGCCGCTATAGGGCAGGGAAGTCTGGCACAAAACAGGCGCTCACTCAGCATGCGTCCCAGGCGGTCTGTTGATCGCCAGCTGTCAGGCTGGAGTTGCCACAAAGAGATAATTGCCTAATTATTTCAATGTCTCTGATTGATTTTTCGTAGTTTTTTTTGCTGTAATATTATTCAATAGTGTGTAGTGTGATATATTTATATAATGAAATGTGTGAATCATCGCTGTACTCAAAAATATGGTGTGCTTATTGTTGATTCAATTATGTTCATCAAACAGTGAACAAATACTTTGTCGGTTGTTACACTATATACACAGGTTATATATAAGTATCTGCATGTTTTGTTCACCATAACGAACCACTAAGTTGCTATTATGAGTCAAAAAGTAACGAGGAGTGACCGCCGTGTACCAGCCAGTCACTCACGCCCTCCCTCAAGTCATCTGACTCACCCACATTCTCCTCCCACAATACTGTTTTTGCTTTTATTCACTATATACAGACGCTATATATAGGTATCTACATTCGTGTTCACTATAACGAACCACTAAGTTGGTATGCTGAGTGGCAGTGGCAGCCAGTGGCAGCCTGCCACTGGCTGCCACTCCCTCCCTTCCTCACCTGACTTGCCACCATTTTCCACTCGCCATACTGTTTTGCTTTTATATACAGACGTTATATATAAGTATTACATGTTTTGTTCACCATAACTGTACAACTAAGCTTGTATGGTGAGTAAAGCACAAAGACGTGGGGACCTCACAGTCAGCTGATGGCTACCGCCCTCAAGGCCAGACGCAGCACTAATATTTCTCCTCCAACAATACTGCTTGTGGTGTTATTACGCTATATACACACATTATATATAAATATCTACCGGTTTTATTCACCATACTTGTACAAGTAAACTGGTATGGTGCCCAAAGACCATCGTGGTCATCAGTAACAACACGATAATTCCTGCAGACGACGCTACTCTCTCACCAAAATGGCGGCTCCCAACCTCCTACTCTTGCTGTTTATACCCTCTATACACACGTAATATATAAGTAATCAATTTGTGTTCACCATAGCGAACCCTAAGCTGGTATGGTGAGTGCAGTCAATAAAAGGTGGCCCACACAGTCAGATAACAACGCCACCCACCCTCCCTCCCACAGCATTACCTCCTGCCTCCATGGAGCACAGCGCTAAATATCATCACAATCCTCTTATTATCAGACCCCTTGTCAGTTTTATCACAGTCAGGGGTCTTCTGTAATAATATTATCGCTACATAATAGCATGAACAAGTATATTATGGCATTTTTAGGCGATGCTGTGGTCACAAGCTGAACAGCAGTGCTGTGAGCTCATGCTGCGTGCGTCAGGCTTGGTAGCTTACAGCGATACTGAGGCCCCTAACACCCGGGAGATTGGCCCACGATTTTTTTTAAAAATGGCGTCTGTTTACAAGGCCCTGATGAAGGTGTGGTGAACCCCGTGTATTCCGCGGGCCGTTTAAATTTTTGCGTAGTACTCCAACGCATCAATGATGCGATGCGCAATTTTCTGCAAGTCGGTCAAAGCATCATATGATGC